>JAZHYW010069298.1:0-36115 GCA_037355805.1 Ixodes ricinus
AGAAATCTTCGATGTTTTGCTCTAGCGGGATCAAATATACAAGCAAAAAAAAAGCATTTTTGTGACCACTTCGCACTTTCTTCTATGACACTGAAGTCTGCATGGTTGTCCTGGGTCATTTCCCGTTCTGCGTTGCGCCTGAGTGTGAAAATCTTTATTTCCATAAAAGCACCCCTTTTGTTTGATGATTTTTGGGGCGAAAATTCTAAGAAAGAAAAGGCGTCTTTGGGAAGGCGAGGCAAAAGCCTTCATTGTACGAAC
The DNA here is from genome assembly GCA_037355805.1 of Ixodes ricinus. Lineage (NCBI taxonomy): Eukaryota > Metazoa > Arthropoda > Arachnida > Ixodida > Ixodidae > Ixodes > Ixodes ricinus. The sequence continues at coordinate 262 of JAZHYW010069298.1, forward strand.
TTTGGGTGAAATATGAGTCACATTCAGTAAGAAAAGCGATGTTTTAACAAGCCCAATCTAAGTCACCGTAGCTTATCGGAGCTAGCAACAGGGTTTGGTTGCTCGAAAAAATGTTCACGTTTGCTCATGCCACGCCCACGTCACTTCATACCGAAAAACTCGGCAATTGGCGGAATGTCAAAAATGTATTTGAGATAAAGATACAAGATACTCAAAAATGTAACTAAAATACAGTATCAAATACTGTCGATCAAAAGTATTTGCAAGATGCCAAGATACTTCAAAAGTATTTGAATACGGTAAACCTTGAGTAGATTATTTACGATACGCACGAGTCTGCTTTAAACACGTATTCTACGTAGAATTATCGATGAATTGCAACTTCTCAAAATCATTATTTGTTAAAGGGTCATCTGGCAATCCACCCAAATGCAAGAGTGTCTAGTTTGGTAGGCTCTACCAATCCAGAAACCTCATCTAAAATATATGCCAGAAACTCCCCAAACCTGCCTGTTTTTGTTTCATGATCTTGAATGCGACCTTAAAACATTCTGGCTCAACAAACATACGGGCATTTTTTGCGAGTTATCAATGTGTTTTATCTCGTACGGCTGTCGAAAACTGGCGTCGACGTATCTGGACAGAAACAACCGTCGCAACAAGAAACCAGTCTAGCATATCATCACCGAGATCTGATATAAATCACTATGGCGAGCAAGTATGCTAAAATGCGTCTTTTCCGCATCGGAATGCAAAAAGGCAAGCCAACCAAAGGGATGCATAGAGAAGGCGCAATGAAAGCGCGATGCCAAGGCAGCCCAGCACGCGTTGTCAAGGTCGGGGGAAAACAAACGCACGTGGGCGTATTTGGGGGGTAAACAGACGCACGACATACGCAAAGAGCAGACCAACTTGCACGCGGTATTCGAGTAATTCCGTTCGCCGAAGAATATCATGTTCGAACGAATTTTTGAAAACCAAACTCTCGATTTATCTTTGATAAACTTATCTATATGCATCTACAAGACAGACAAACAGCGCCGTTCGTGGAAGTATATACATATGCCTCACTGGCAACCCTCGCTACACTTAAGGGTAATATCTTCGCCAAACATTCCTACTATATTCGGTTTCACCTTGCGATGGACCGCGGCTGGAGCAACAGGCTGTCCCAGCCAATCCAGCGCTTTGACAGTATCACGTGACCAGGCTCCCCCACGCGCGTCACTGCGCTTTTCTCTGAAGGGCACGTGATAGCTACAGGGTATCGGATTGGCTCGTATAACTCGCAGCGTACCGTACGGTCCATCATAAGGTGAAACGGATCACTTATCGTCGCGTTAACCCTGAAATTTTTAACTTACCGGCGAGAAAGGGCAAAATTCTTTCTTACTACTTTGTGTTAGGCCATGAGCATCACCGACAGATACATGCGTACTTTGTTGCGACCTGATTTTAGATGCACCCGACGCCATGAGGCAATGGGACCAATCATGGCAGCGTCAGGAGCGCAAGTCACGCGAGCTCAATTCTGTTTATGATTGGTTTTGCAATATTAGAAACCGTACAAAACCATGACGATACACCAGGTTGGTGGACGCTGTCTGATTGACCCCAACAGCTCGTAGCCTACCTGCGTCTAGGAATAAGGAGAAACGAAATGTAGCTAAATAAAACTGTTTCACAAAGGGGAATTATCACGTGGGCAGTATTAGACTTCTACATAACTATTTATCTTTGTTCCATTTCTTCTTTCTTTGTTCTGCCTCATGCAGTTTTCTATTCGCCACTCAGAACCTTTTTGCTATCTATTTCTTCATTGGCCGTCAAAATTGTCCCATAATTTAATTGAGTCAATAACCGTAAACTGATTGGCATCGTTGTCAGTGCTATACACCGGTCTTATCGTCCGATAAAGTGGGGAACATCACAACTGAAATGTGTGACAATCCTTTGTCTACCTGAATCAGTTTACCAGTTGGCGCATTAAAAGCGAATTAGTTTTCTGCACATCACAACTCGAATACAGCCGAAACGATTTTTTTTTGCGTTTTGTTTTAAGTAAGGCATATATTTTATATTCACACAAACGCTTTGTGCTGGAACACTGAGCAAGTGAAAGGTCATGATCTGTGGCCCAGCTACAGACCGCATTTCTGGATCTAGTTGATTCTTCTTTTTTTCATTCAATGGGCCACCATCGCTGATATTCCCCAGTTTGCCCTGAAACTGCTCTTCGGCGAGAGTAATTTTATTTTTGAAAATGTTAAACCATAAAAAAAACAGTTCGACGCAGAGTCTATTGCAATCAACACTATTTAGTTTGATGGGATGTTGCTATAACTAAATGCCAAAATACTTCTCAAAGCTACGACAAGCAATCACTGTTCGCACACACCACGAACCTCGCTTACGCTGACGCGTTTCCAATGAGCCAGAAGACAAAAAAGGGCATTTGTGAGCACGCAGTATTGCATACATCAGACTGGACACCGTAAAGATGATTTTGTGTCAATTTTTAAACAAAAGTGCAATGTAGTCCATTCAAGGCGTCCTGTAAGTCGGGCACGGTGAACCACAATCAACCTCCCTCCTAAATGTAGTCTCGAAGATACCGCGGACGACGATGTTCGCATTGAGGTCGTCCTGATGTAGCAACACCAGGATTTGGAAGCTGTGAGGTCGATGTGGATTGACCTGCCTGGTGTTGCTCGGTTCCTTGGTCAGCAATCGGCGCAGCTGCTAACCGGGTATCCGGGTCTACATTCAGGCTCGACGTTGCGGTGCCTGAATCAGGAATCTGCACTTCGCAACCCTGGCTTGGACTGTCACTTGGCATGCTGCAATGCCGCGTTTGGATATGATCTATGTGTGCAGCCACACACGACCGTCTTCAAGTGGCACTTAATACGAAAGTGGGCCCAAGCGGCAAGAAATCACACCTGGCAACCAGCGGTTCCCGCTCGTGCCAAAATTAATTGCAAAAACTAGACTTCCGGGTTCAAATTGGCGAGCGGCTTGCTGATTGCTGGCCACAAACGTTTCCTCCTGGATTTGGAACAGGCATACCCCCAGAAGGTAGTAGACAAGAATACGGCAGATCTCCAAACGGTCAACACTCATCGAGGCCTTTTCTGGGTTACTGGCCTACAGTTCGGCGTTGCTGCAGCCGTAGCAGTCTTCCAACGCTACATGGAAGAGCTGTTGCTGGTAGTTGAGAGCAGCGTGAACTCGCCAGTCTAACAAAATGCCTCAGGCGACGAACTCTGCTCTTTTTGCAGTCGGTGAATGTCTAGTGACTAAACGGCTGAATCAGTGCAAAGTGGCACCGACTGGACCGACTATTGGGCAGGAGATCAAACTATAGGGGGCGCTCTGACCCGTTTGTTTCCCCACACCTCGGTGTTTACTCAACACAAGGCCTGTGCACATGCCCACAGGCCTTATGGGCATGTCCATGTCATCTTCTAAAATAGAGCTCGAAAATGTAAAAAATACTAACAATCGACGAAATGACGTTATGTGCCGGATCTCTCCCGAAAGCAGTCGTCAGAGAATGCGAGCTTGACCCACTTCGGCTTTTGTGCTAAGCTGGGCCCAGTGCATGCTGCATTGTTCGTGCAGGCCGGAGTGGTAACAAAAGAGCCCTCTCCTCCCCCTCTTTGGAGAACACGAACTCCAGCGGAACGCTGACGCCGCGTTCGGTTATGTCGGCCGAGCGCTGAGTCATTGTATTTGTTGTCCCCGTCCGTGTATTTCTATAACCGCTTGGGGCGTCACGGTCCCTCCTCCTCCCCAATAAGCACCATAGGCGGAAAGTTTACGATTTCGAGAGGGGGTCCCGACGCAAATAAATTTTCAGATATGCAAGTAATTATACGAAAAACATCATTTTGCAGTGCCTCATGGTAATGAGAAGTCAAGCTCCATGCAGATAATGGAGCAGCCGAATCAATATACGAGTGTACCTACTTTAGTTTTGTCATCTTGTCAGTTTTGATCGCAAACATTGCTCTATGCATATTGCTGCGTCCTATTTCTAAAGTGGCAATTACTATCGTTTTGTCTTGTGATATCGCTGGAACAGTATTGACATGCGAGGTCCCAGCTTACTCCTTCGAGTCTCGAATGTCGAAGTTGGATGGGACGAAGACAGAGAGTGCTCACGACAGAAAAAGACAAAAAAAAACGTATTTTTTAAACAAAATAAAACTAACTAAAACACGAGGCTTGCTTAATGCTGCCTTGGCTAAACTAAAAAAAAAAAAGAAAGAACGCAAAGAAAATACGTTTTTTTCCCTCCTCATCATTCCCTCGTAGAGATGAGACATCACTCAAGTAGAGATCGACCGTGGAGCTTGGCTGGCGCTCGGTAACCCGGCGGCCAGGCGTCTCTGAGTCTGCAGTCGTCGGTCGCTGAAGCTTCTTCGCTCTTCCCGGTCGCGTCTGGTGACGCCTTTGAATTTTGCCGCCGGTTGCAGCCATAGAACAACAAAAACACATAACCGACAACACGTAGATGTTCTTTTGATTTTATGTCCGACTTTTTTTTCTTCTTTTGAGCGTTAATTTTTTTTACGAGCCACCGGGGTCATTACTCAAAGTGCCTTTAACCCATTTTCGTCAAAGAAAACATTTCGCCGCTGTCGCTTGTGCGAGTGAGCGGACCAATTTTCTTTTTTTATCAGTGCCCTCGTCTTGCTTCTTTCTCTTTGATTGCGATATCACAATATAGATTTTTAAAAGTCCGCGCCGTCGCCTGCCCGCCATTGCTTGCTCACCTACTCTGAGCAAGTGTTGGACACGAGGACTGTGTAAGCGTTCAGCACGAGCTCGGCTCAGCTCTGTATTGAAAACGAGTGCTGCGTAAGCGTTCGGCGAGGACTCGGAGCCAATCACGTGCTTTGTGCCCAAGAAATGGCGATCATCAATGTTGCTTGATTGACTTTTGAAACGGGTCTATTGTATAAGGTGCCCAAGCTCCCTTTTAGAGCGCAGCTCTTAGGCGCCCGTTTCCGGCTTGAGCGGCGTCGCCGTCGTCGTCGGCGTCGCTGTCGCCATCGGCGTAACCGCGCGGTGCATTATGGGAAATGTCCCATAATGCACCGCGCGAGCAGCCCCCTCCTGGGTCACGTGACTCCCCGAGGTCACGTGACCCCCAAGTCACGTGACCCCCAGGTCACGCGACCCCCCCGAGGTCACGTGACCCCCGAGGTCATGTGACCCCCAGGTCACACCGTGACTCCCCCAGGTCACTTGACCCCCAGCTCACGTGAACCCCCCCGTCACGTGCCCCCCCCCGGAGGAGATTGAGGAATGAGGGGAGGAGGAGGAGGGGTATACCCTCCCCTCAGTACCCTTCCCTCCTCCTCCTCAAGAGCTGCGCTCTAATTTGGCGTTACAGGGAGTTGTAAACGGCTTTCACTTTTTTTCGCCTTCCTCTGTTTATATTGTTGGGCAAGAGCGCCGCCGCGACGATTGCCGACGTCGAGGGAGTCTATTCCTACGATTTCCTGCCGTCTGCAGGCTTTTTTATGGCTATTTTGTTTTGCCTGGAATGGAGCTTTCCAAAATGTCTCGTATAGTAATGTGTGCGAAGTGTTTGCAGTTCAATTTTCTAGTTGCTCTCAAAGTAACCGTATAGGCCCTGCTTGCAGAGCCAGAGTATCGCGTTTCGTTTTCTTGTGCCACCGGCTTCGTATTAACCACACCGTGGTATTAACGAAGAAGCGGCCACGTGCGCCGAGCTGGATCCAAGCACTCATAGAGGAAAGCGACCTTGCAGGCGCCGCGAGTCTCGTTCGGAGCACGTTTCCGGCTTTGCTATTGCGAAATATACATCCCACACTAAAATCAAACGAACTGGAAGGTTCCTTGACCATTGAAGATTGTGGGTAGCCGATTGTTACAGCATACTCGTGTTATTTGATAATGCGAGCGATGTTTTAAAACATGTTTCAAAAACTCTGGTAAGGAGTAGACACGGAGGACGGTCGTGTTGCTCGCGTCTGCGGCGCTCGCGGAGTGAGACGCGACCAGCACCGGGTACCTTAGACCAGACCATAACGCGCAGCTACGGCTTGCGAAGGTACGCCGTTTTCGTCGGCTACTATATACCTTCTACCGCGGGCATAGAAAAAAACGGGAGACCAATGATGGGACGACGGCGCACGCGCGGCGTGTCGCCGTACTATATTAATTCGAAAGCATTAACTGTCCCATGGAGCGAAGCCGGTGTTGTCTGCAACCGTCTGTAGCAGAAAAAATGTCACCTAAATTTCCATTCCCAACAAAACACAAAGAGAAGCACAGCAGCGCAGATGCTTCGTCACGGAAGCCGGCGGGTGCGCTCAAGATCAAAGCGGGAACCGCCTCAGCACGCACCGCGTATCGCTGCGCTGCAGTGTTCTTCCGCATCAAAAAGGCCGTCAACTTTCATCACCGTCACCATGGCAACGACCGCCGATTGACTTTTGTAGCGTGAGCTACACTGGCCGAGGTTGAGCAGTTTCGCGTGGCTCCCAAAGAGCCGTGCTGCGCCGCAGTACGCTCGCGAGGAGCAGTGACGTCACATGGCGCACAGCTGGCGCGCCGGAGCCGCCGCCGCCGATGCTTCGCCGCCGCCACAAAACGCGCCTCGCCGGTCTGCGCATTCCAGAGGAGTGACGTCATAGCCGCGGCAGACGCATTGGCGCCGCCGCGGGACCAGCTGTGCGCCTCCGTTGCGCAGTAGCCAAGTCTGACGCTGCACCGGAGCCGCTTGATAGCGCCTCTCATTTTTGTGCGCATAAGCTCACGCTACGTATATCCTGGCATAGCCGAGCTAAGCCACCGCAATTTTTTCGGAAGGCACGTGTATCACTGGGAACCGTGTTACCTCCCCTCCGCCCCGCCTCCGCCTGCGTTCACGCAGCTTTGCAGCGACAGTCTACGGCTGCTCATTACAAAGCTATTAAATGTTGGCAAGCAGGCGGCGTTCGGAATATAAACGTTCGTTGCAATGGTGACCATGATAAAAGCAGATGGCCTTATGCCGCGGAAGAAGACTGTGGCGCAGCGATACAAGGTGCGTGCTGAGGCCCTTACCGCATGTTTTTCAATGGACGGAACGCGAACAAGAAGGGTTCGAAAGAAGCGCTTAACGCAGAAGGCTGCTTTTCTCCAGCGCCTCATAATTTGACAAGCCTCACACGAAAAGCGTGTTTTTAGACCGGAGTTTGGAGATAGTTTTTTGTACTACAACATGGGTCTAAAGTATCAATAGTGCCTGCGTGTAACAGGCAATCTCGCCCCCTCCGTTCCGCCCCCCCCCCCTTTAGTAAGCGCATACCCCCCCCCTTTAGTAAGCGCATATAATAAACACCACAATCTCAGAATTATTTGAGCCGCTGGTTTTCTATATCCAACATGAATTGCATAAGCTGCTCGTGAAGACATTTATAAACATACAAATATATTATGTCAAATGTTGCTGAGCCGATGCCCTGAAGCACAGATTTATGTTGAGACTGTACCCGCATTTTTTCGAACCAATACTGCCACTTGAGTTGTCGGTCATCTGTTTTTCGTCCCCTCGTGATAATTTTCTTGCTCATCCTCCTTCTTATTTCTTTATCTGTTTTTTTCACTGAAGCAAGAGAGTTTCTTGTGTTACGTCTTTTGCTTTACCTCTGCTGTAAAAAGAATGTAAGAACAGGTACCAATTTACGCAACACGCACGCACGCACGCACGCACGCACGCACGAAATAAGTAATAAGGGAGGACCATCTTCACCCTGAAGAGCTGTGAGGAAGATTGCTTCGAATCTGACGCAATTCATTCTTTTCGAAGCAGATGACTTCACGTTCATCGACTCCAATAAGAAAAAAGAAAGTCGATTATTGGCGTTGTTCGGATTTTTGGGCAGTCTATGCGCAATCATCGAGAAAAAAGAAAATAAGCGCACTTTTCACCGCGATAAAATGAAGGTAAGATGCAATATACGGCACATTCAGGCGTTATTCGCGCAATATCCAAGCTAAGGTACTATACTCTTGGAGTTTCAACATAGGTCGCAATGCGCAATTTTCAATAATTTCAATTAAGCGGGAGAGAGCAGACATTTTCTCTCAGGTTGTCTCCCAACTTCTTGCTTAATTTTAAGAATAAATTACAACCTTTATTTATTTTTTTTGGAGGGGAAAAAGGTGGGAGGGGCGGAGAGACTTCCTTGCTTGAAAATAGGAAGGTAGGCTATTTAAGCACACATTCTACGTTATACTTTGTTTTCTTACCCGCGCATGCATGGTTGAATTAGCGGGCCAAAACACACACATAGATAAATGACGAAGTTGGTGACGTTCCGTAGGTGGCGCTGTTTGCAACACGGAGAGGGAACGGAGTAGGACGAGTCAGTGGAAAACTCCCAGCCAATAATGCGACTCGGATTCAACACCAGTATAAAAGATGAGGCATATGCACGAGCAACCGTCCGCTTGGTCGCACGACTCATTGAAAGAATGGCGGAATCCGACCAGGAGTCGGCCATTCACGGCGTCACAGACGCCATAATTGAAAGGCAGCTTGACTGATTCGGCCATCTTTCCGATCCGTCGCATTACACGTCCGACGTTTCGCCGTGTATGTATTTGGCGCTTACGCCTATACGCTATGACTCTGTTTTCCACTGATTACAACCGCTGCAAAAGCTACGAGCCAATGGGGTGGTAGCCGTTGCGTGTTCAAATCACGTTCGGGTGAGCAATGTAGCAGTTGCTGGAGGAGGAAGGACGACCGGTCGTATCTCTCAGATGGAACTGAATCTGTTTAATCTTTGGTACTGAAAGTTTTTTTTTTTTTTTGTGTGCAAGTGGCTTTCGTCAGATCGCCAATCAAGCTTTTCCGAAAGCTCTAGATCACGGCATTGTTCGTATTTTTAGGCGTGTGTTACCGTCCTGCATCTGATCGAATGAAGCGCGAAAAATGCGTCGTCACATTGCGTTTTTAGTCTATTCATTTGTGTTTGTGTTTGTGTTGCCACTAGCTGTTATCCCCGCCTAGACTTAGGATGAAACGATGTTATAGTAAGGCTCTCAAAACCGTAAACAAATGCAGACAAAATGAAACATATTTATAAATGAACCTTGGAATGCCGGTTGACGTTTCGCTGAGTGCTTCTTCAGGCCCACCAAATGCTGAGTCTAATTTTCACGCTTAATGCAGCAGGTATTTTTTAAATATATATATATATATATATATATATATATATCAAAATGAGGGTACGTTTTTATTTTATTTGGGCCTCAGTATCCATAGTACCGTTTTTTTCTATTAAAAGGATACGCCTACAGCTATTATGGTCGCTTCGAGATTAGGGTTCTACTACTGGAAGCCATGACGTAGTGTTGTCAGACTATATAGACCATTGCGATATTCCTTCGCGGCTTGCCCTTGACAGAAAGTTTTCCACATAAACGTCTTCGCAATTTACCGGTGGCAACGGCTTTAGTCAATTTTAGGCCCCCCCCCCCCCTCCCTGGCCCCCCTTAAAAAACTTTCAGCCTTTCCACTCTGGTGAAGAAGGAAGGCGAGCGAGGCTGTACTATGGTGGAGATGAAGAAATGGCCGGCCGCATATCGGCAAGCCAGAGTGGAAACGCTCGAAAGGTAGCCGCCATCTATGAGCGACGGCGGTAACCAGACAACCGTCAATCCGGTTGTCTAGTTGCCGCCGTCGCTCATAGATGGCGATTCTCTTCAGAGTTCTGTGTCATGAGGTCCATTGAGGACGGACACGATCCTGGGGAAACTCGCCCTTAACAGCTCCGCTGTAAAATATTTGTTTGAACATCCATTTACGACATCATACGCGGGCATGTCTCATGTTTTCGTGTAGGCAGTCGCTTCATTTCGTTCTTGGTCATTCCTGTATCTAGCCATTGATGGCATTCATTAAGGATGAAGGGTTTACTTTTTCGTGAACTCATCATCTGCATACCACAAAAGGCTGTTTCGAGAGGACTGTGTATTTGTTCATGGACTGAAACTGTTTCAATACCTATGGCACTTATTTTGGGAAGTTGACTCCTTAAGCTCAGACCTGTTTCCGAAATTACATCGGGAAGTAAAAATTATACCCAGATAAAAGAGAATAACAGACAACAATCTTCAAATAAAGAAGCATGGCCCAGTGTGAGAAAATGTACAACATACGTTTAGTTCAGCAGAATTCGGGATAAACTATAGTTACAATCTAAAAACAACAAAACTGAACTATTGCTTCACCATAACCTCGTAAAAAGCGTGAGCTATGAGTTGAGAGATAAACTTTACAGAAATCGTAACATAATCATTTTTATAACATGTATGAATCAATTGAAACAACACGAATCGACGAAGTCGTTTCTTGCTCGAAGACTTGGCACCAGCGAAGCTTATAAACAGCTTTAGCAAAGCACCTATTTTCTAAGTCTTTGTTTACAATCTTGGTGTGTTTTTGTCATTAAGACATCAAATCAGATCGTTTTAATTGTTGAATTTCCTTCCAAGAAACTGGTTGCTCATTACGAACGACTTTCCACCACCAACATCTGCACACAATGTCGACTTTATCTGGCAGTTGCTTTACATATGCTTTGAGATTGGCAAGTTAGTCGACTTTCTCGCTTTGTATAACACAGCTCCCATGCGTTTGCTTGATTGTTTTTTGCCTTTTATGCCAAAGAAAATCCTTTGTTTTTGTATTTTGGCTTGAGTTTAACGTAGGAGAACTCTTAACTACTAAAACGCAAACTAACTTTTTAAAGAAAGGAAAAAAAAAGAAAAAAAAAGCTCGGGGAAGGTTTTAGGAGCAATCGGTGAAATAACGAATATGTTTGAATAATCTTCGCTGTTACAATTTTGTTGTCTTGCACCTGACTTACGACGAGTTGTAAACCTCTTGAAAAATGTTAACATCTGGTATTTTTGTTTTTAAATTTTGAATGCAGAATGCACCGAAGCGATAACATTTTAGGGGCGAAGCTCCTTAGGGCCTAGCCTGTCCGTCCGTCCGTCCGTCCGTCCGTCCGTCCGTCCTGCGTCCGTGCTCACATAAAAAGAAAAAAATGTTTGCGCCGTCGACAGGATTCGAACCTGTGCGGGGAGACCCCAATGGATTTCTAGTCCATCGTCTTAACTACTCTGCCGCGACTGCGGGACAAGTAGGGGGCTCTGAGATGTGGTAGTAACTCAAGAGCTGGGGTTTCTGTCACGAAGGGAACGTTTCATGTAGCCGCTCAACGTCTATACAGGAGAGGGAGCTTCGGTCAAATGCGTATATAATCGCGTTAAACTTTGCATGCATTGGCTCAACGTTTATAGACGAGAGGGCGCTGCGGTCAAATGCTCAAATGCGTATATAACCACGGTCCATAACACACATTCTCTTTCTGACATGGACCGTTGACTTAAGCGGTGGAGATGCGTTCCCACGGCTTCTAGCGGATCCAAGCTGATCCGCTAGAAGAACCACTGGCTCTGCATTTCACCAACCATAAAGCAGTAATACTGAAGTCGAAACGCAACCCGGAACTCAGCACTACCTATGAGCAATGAAAAAAAATCTGCACCATCAGCACTACCTATGAAGAATAAAATCAGTATCATCAGCACCACCAGAGCTTCGCTCCAATCAACATCATTCACCACGTGGAGATGCGGTCATTTTTTTGCTACATAACTGCTTGGTTCCGCGAAATAAAGCAGAGGGAACAAGACTGCATTGTTCTTCGAGTTTCTCTTACTTATAGATATGATTTACAGACTGCTGATATAAAACAATTAATCAACGCGACCTAAGTCGTGCGTTAATTATACGACCCCGAATAAATAACCCGCTTAACAAGAAGAAATTTCTTTAAAAAAAACTAGGATACCATTTAAGCCGATTACCTTTATTTTATATTTAGCGCTCGCATCCGACGTATTTTGTTCGACAGCGGTGAATTAAGCTTTCATTAAACTCGAACTTAAAACAAATTTGACTCAGAAGGCGAAAAGTTCTTAAATAAACCTCGGGCTACGGTAATTAAAAGAAACGTAAGCATGAAGCAAAAAATAACATTAAAAGAGCCCATGGTGGTTTGTGAATATATTCGCTAAAAGGAACAAACAAAGCCGTTCAGAATGCAAATCACCGAAATAAAACTAGAAACAAAAGAAGCAGGAACGCGCAAAAGGCATTCGTATTTACACAGTGTGTGCGCACAAGACCCCGGCATTGTTTTGATTAACTTGGAGCGTTCAATTCATTCTACAACCACTATAGTACCGACAAACGAGGCGACCACAGCTAACAAACAAGAAATAAGTAATATTCAGCGAGCACTTATAAAATAAATCAACATAATGTTACCAAAGTAACACTAGGTTCTTCTAACTTCTGTGTGAAAACTAGCGCAGTCGACCTAACATTACCTACAAGATATGAAGACCCTACGTATCTGTAAACCTCACAATCGGCCAATCAACCCATGTTCGTTATTGCGTAGTATGAGTTGATTTATCGGTTCCAAACAGTTATATTACCCCTATGGTAGCGTATAAGAACCCGTACGTAAATAAATCAGAAATATGCGGCTGTTTTTACTGTGTTTTTATTAGAATCAGTTGGTAAACCAGCTTACGGCAGTTTTATTCCGGGATTCGCGTAAGAACTTTGGAAGTGGCGGGAGCACGGAACCCTTTAGCGAGAATTATCCCCACAGGAGGTCGCCCAGGAGGTTACGTGCTCTAAGCCAGAAGCACGCATAGCAGATTCAGTCGAGCTCTATGGCGCGCATTGCAGTGAGAATCCAATTTCCCTGGAGATGACAGCATGACCCGTTCTCGGGGACTCGCCGAGGCGGTAACCGCGCTCCAAGAAACAGTGGACAAGAAAAAAGACAGAAGCTGGGCTCTTTTCTGGCGCTCGCTCTCCGGTAACTCTGGAAGCCTCTGGAAAGCCAATAACGTGGCTTGCCTAACTCTTTCTTTTATTGTATTTTTAGCTTTCTTTCTTTATCTTTGCGAAAATGCTCTGCTTTCATTAAATATTTTAGCGCCGTAACGCGAGAGCTGCGGTAAGTAACTGTCTTCAAGGTCGCCTTGCAGTGTTGGAGCTATAAGAAATCTCCGGTTTGTGATGACCAAAGCGCAAGCTACTTTATTTAATTAATGGCTTTTATCCAGATGAAATGCGATGGGTGAGAGGCCATAAAAGAGCCGAACGGAAAAATGTATTTCACTATACAGTGAAGCGATCCCCTATATCTTGACCACCACGGAGCTAAAATTGTTACTCCTTAGAGTTCATTTCATAAATGGTCGTGCTGCTTTTAAGATAAAGTGAATGTCGTACGGGAACAAATTCGGATAACATAAATAATAGTGTCATTGACACTCCTAATGAAACCGGTGAAATTTTCGTGACAATTTTACTAATCACCTTTCTGAGTTGTCAATCTCCTGATACCATGACGTGAGTGGTTGTCAGTTAGACTACGGCATTTTTCCTTTCTTTTCTTTCACGATAGAGTAAGAAGAGCATATATCGAAAGAGCGCAGATTAGGAACAAGAAAGCACAAGTTATAAATTGCAAGCATCTGGGACATCGCAGATTACTTCTGGAGGATGTTTTGTTGCACTTCTTAGATTATTCTTTCTGTTTTATTCACTATTCCTTAGCGAGTGGTTAACACATTTCAATTTTCGATTACAGAGCGAAACGAAAATTACTTTTTGACGACCCAGGAAATCGTTTACGTACGCAAAGCGCGACACTGTTAGCGCGAACAAGCACTTGCTATTTTTTAGTTTTTTTAGCTTTCTCATAGAATCAAAAAATCTCTTGTCAAAACTATGAACGTGGTGGGAGGGTTCCCTTGGGGCATTAAGCGGCAAATACACTGCCCGCGTTTTCAAGCAAAATTCCAAGGAGAGCCGAGGTCATAAGTTCACGCCAACAATGTCGCTCACTGCGCCACTCATTTGCAAACTTTTGTAGCCAGGCGGCTTTGCTAAGGAATGAAAGAATTAAGCCAACGAGGTGACTTCTTCATGTCCTCCAGAAGTGTTTGTCGTTTGTCCCAGAAGAACGAATAGGCTCGAAAAAGACAATAAATGCTAACTGTTACTTCGCCGTCCACATTTGTGCAGATCGGAATGATTCCTCAGGATGACAGCCCTGCCGTCTTCTTCAGTGACACGTCACCAACAGAAGATGCCATCACACCGCAGGTCCTCTCGACCGTCGACCCGAGTACGGCGCAGCTTAAGTTAATCGCCTACGGGAACGTGTCCTCGCCATCATCGCCCTGGGGATCATGGGGAACCTTATCAACCTTGTGGTGCTCACACGATCCAACCTCAGAGGCGTCACCTTCACATACCTCACATGGCTGGCCATGTCGGACCTCCTGGTGCTCTCGGTCGCCGTGTTCTCGGTGATGCGTCTGCACGACTCCCAGCCCCGAAACTACGCGGCGGCATTGTACTACGCCCACGCGGACTTGCCGCTGGTCAACGCACTCATGGCCAGCAGCATCTTCCTCGTGGTAGCAGTCACTGTCGACCGCTACTGCGCCGTCTGCAGGCCTAGGCGCTACAGGGAGTTTAACAACGCCAGGCGTGCCAGAGTGGTCATTCCTCTCGTGTATGTGGCGGCTGTTTTTCTGTACGTTCCGATGATTTTCAGGAAGCGTCCAGTCCTGGTGTGGGATAACCTGGTCAACCAGACGATGTACGTGTCGTTTGAGAATGTGTCCGTGTCGCGGCATCCGGCCTTCAAGGTCTATGTCATGGTCAGGGAGGCCCTGGTACGAATAGGACCTGTCCTTGTGGTACTCGTGCTGAACACCATCATCATTTTCACCTTTCGTAATCTCATTCGCAAACGCAAGGAGCTCGCGAACGGCACCGTTTATGACACTAAAAGGCTGACGCGGGAAAGGCGTCTCGTGGTCTTGCTTGTTGCTATCGTGATCATGTTTTGTGTGTGCATGACTCCCGCCGCCATCCTAAGGGTGCTCAACAACGACGATCTGGAGAGCAACTATGGTTTCCAGGTCTTCAGGGCCGTCGCAAATGACATGGAAATGGCCAACTTTGCCGTAAACTTCTACGTGTACTGCCTGTGTAGCTCGGATATACGTAGAACTCTTATGAGGTTATTTCGCTGTTCGAGGACGTCTTCAAAAGGCGGTGTGTTCGACCTTACATCTTCTGTTGGAGCAAACACGCGGCTCTAACCTGTGCGCGGTTTTTGTTGTCACAAGGCAAGAGATTGAGCCCATGAATTGAAAGCTACACTTGCTCTATCATTGATCTTTCGTTTGCAGATTTAGGCATCATGAATTAGTACCCCATTCCTGTTGGTTTCAATATGGAGTTTTAGTAGACCGTGGTTCCCCCTCCGCTAACCGTCCGCTACGAAGAAACCGCCACTGCGCATGCGCGCCGATGGCCTTGGCTGTAGAGTTCCGGGTAGCGGAGGGGCTTAGCGGAGAGGGAAACACGGTCTACTAAAACTCACTAATTTTAACGAACACAACCGCGTCCCGGTCGTAGCCGGAGCTGTACTATTCTAGCTAATCTGCCAAGATTCACACTATCTCTTTCTTCTTTCTTGCCTCCACTACAAAACGGCTTTTCTCCTAAACTAAGAGATAATAGTCAGTGTATGGCAACGTTACTAGAACCACTCAGTTGGAAACTGCCATAGAGCCTGCTTTGAAAAAGTGGCACCGGTCCGTACTCGAGAAGCGAGTAAATGACGATCGCAGCGACGCCATTTCTCCCTCAGCGGCCACTCGAGGAACTGCACATTACTTCTATTTTGGCTTTAATCGGCCATTTTGGCGCCGAAACATATACTGTAGAAGGGGTTTCAGGCGTGCCACCCCCGTCTCCCAAGTGGACGCGTCGCGACTTACTGCCGAAGTTAGGACTGGCCCAGGTCGGGACGCGCTACCTGAAATCACCGCTGAGACATGGTTGTATAAAAACAATATTAATTGTGGCGCAAAACCTTGCAAACTAAAGATTGTAAAAACAACACGCGCCCGTCATTTTCTACTAAACTACAATAAACGTTCCTAGAAAAACAGTATTTTCCGTTTGTTTTTGCTCAAAAACACGCTTTCTGAAAGCTCAACGTGACCACAGTCAAAAAAAAAAAGATGAAGAGTGGCGTCTGTTTTCGTATTTAGCTCGGTCTGGGTGGACGCCAGCGGCCCAGGTTTCAACGGTGAGTTTCCTAACTGAGTGTTTTAGTAACGTTGGTGTATGGTCATTACACTCCCTTTACTTGTCACACCCTGTCTAAACAGCTCACAGCCAGTTGGAACTATGTGTTTCCACTGTTTCCCCGCAGCCAAATCACCGACTGCCGTCACTAAACTCAGAGTACCGTTACACTAAAATAAAAGTACATACCGAAATATAAATTCTAAATAGCCATAATAAGCCGCAGTGACACTACTCATTTATCATACAAAGGTACAAAGTTCGCCACAGACAGAAGACAGAGTTGTCTGCGGACATGACTCAGGGCTGTTCGAACTATGTTTTCTTCATACATACGTGTGCTTCAAACTTGCCTGCAGAAAGTTTCTGTGTGGCCAACGTGACTGCAGGCTGTCATTTGTATGTTGTATTGGCAGTTACAATTGAAAACGAGCGTGTTGGTTAATAGATACAAAACTTGAAAGTATAAAACAGCGAGGACAAAGACGGGAACAGGACATCTTTCATGAGAGACGTCATGAAAGATGTCCTGTTCCCGTCCTTGTCCTCGCTGTTTATACTTTCAAGTTTTGTATGTATTGGCAGTATGACTGCGGCTTTGGAGACTGCGTAAGCGATTCATTTCTGCTTTGTCGACGGACATATATGCGTTTGACAAATTTAACCTATACAATGCAAGGTGTTCTCCTTGACAGAGAGTGCCAAAGACGAAAATGACCATGTAGCGCTCGGTGCACTCTGCTGAAATGCGGTCCACGAAAACAAATTCGCCTTTGGAGACCGATGTTTGATTAATATCATCGTTGGGCTAAGCTGCTGTCAGGAATGGTGCCCAGTTCCTTTTGTGTGTCGACTGTCGCGTCAGGAAAGGAAGAATGACCACCCGAGGGTTCTCAGGCGGAAGAGAGCACCTGGGATCTGAGCACTGGGTCGTTGCTGTCGCTGTCGTTATAACTCTCCAAATCGCTTTTGTCCTACTGTTTCTGTTAAACGGACGAAATCTCTTTCCTCCCATCACAAAGCAGTTCAGGTAATGACCTTGTTTCACATTATCGTTTTGAAATCGTCTCTCCGAAATGCGACCCGTGTGTCTTACCGATTATTGCTTGTAATATATATGTATATATATATGTATATATTATTTCTTTCGATTAAAAAAAAAAGAACGTGCGTAGTGGACTCCTGCCCGTTGTTCTAGTTTTGAGGACGATAGTTCATTTATAAACTTTTCTAGAATTTTAATAATATTGTTTCTTAAACCTTTCTATTATTTCCTTCTTTCGTGAGCTTACGCCAGAGAGCCATCCATGCTACTATTTTTTGGTTATTGCTTGGTTTTGGCTGCTTCTAGCTATAAAATTCGAAATGTGAAATAAGTGTAATACTTGAAACATTATTCCCGCATAGTAAGCATTGCGCAAAACAGCGTTTCATCCAACCAAGTCGACTGCATCTCATTTATTTCTTAAGCATTTTCAGCATTTTAATGGCCATCATATTATACTCGGAGAGAACTTTCTGCAGTAAGAGAAACAGGAATTCGTGCTTAAAAGGAAACTGAAGCGGTACTGTATTTGAGGAAAAACACTTCAGTCGTCTTGATTTGGCCTCCGGGATCACGAATATTGAATTCTTTTTCCATTTGCGCACGGAGTCTGCAGAAAATCTTTCTTCCGAAGTATCGCTGAAGCAACTCGCTGAAAAAATCCGGATATGGCGTGACGCCATATCAGGATTTTTCGGAATCTCCGCTTCCGCGTATCTTCAGCGCGTATCAAAGCTAAGCACAACCACTCTTGCAATATAAAAAAAAGAAAAAAGCTGCAGGAGTGGTATTAGTGCGGGGGAATATACCTTGCAAGCTTGCAATAACACGCGCTCTCCACACAATGGCACGCGCAGCCAAAACATCCCAATATGATTTAATGACTGGTCGGAGGTTTTTCGTGCTTTCTCGCGCGTTTAGTTACATCTTCAGGGAAAACGAGCGTGATATTCAGATTCACGGGATAAAAATACTCCAGAAATTCACCTCTAATTAGTTGTTCTTTTTCTTTTTTAATACTTTTTGAGTTAGTAGGTTTGAGTTAAGGGCCGTCTAAAGCTGGTCATGCTCACTCTTCCTCTCTCGAAAGAAATGACACAGGAAGGTGCCCCCGACAAATGTGTATTTTTGTGAAATACAGTCAAATAATAATTTTTTCGGAAATTCGAGATTATATACATTGAGATTAAGTCGACTTAAACGAACGCTTCGCTTCTATTTCTCTGAAACTTTGGTGTTTTGGTGTCATTATCTTTTTAATGGTTGCGGGAGACCGGTGCGGCGGCTGTTTAGTAATTAAATATTAACGGACGCTTGCCAAAACGTCACGTGCGTTCCCACGCAAAGGCGACTAAAGCATGAATTCAAAACAGCAACCCTCCTGATTAAGTACTCTTCTCGGAACATTTGTTTTCATGAGAAACATTACGACAGGCCGTGCATTGATATCAATTAAGGCCTGAACGCGCTCCGCCGCTTACTAATTGTAACCTTGTTTTCTGGTGTCATCGCTTGTTTTACGGATGCTTTACACCGAACTAGTTATAAGCCCTTTCCAGAAACGCCTTTTCCAGGTGACGTTTTCGTAGCGAGGTCTATGCGCGAACTTCGTGCACTAAAAGCTACGTCACAAAATAAAATAATAAAAAACGCGCTATCACAACTCATTTTGCTTTCTTAAATAAGTTATTTATTTTTCCTCTAATACTTCGCTTCACGATACATCAAAGCGCGCACAAAGTTCCGAGCCTACAAAGTCAATCAATCATCGCCATTACTACATCATGGTGCTCTGTAGTTCCGTCCGGCGTGTGCTACCAATCGGCTCTACCAATCGCGCGCATGTTTATTTCCTACATGTCTACAGGCTTCGAAAATGTCTGCAGACAGTTATTAAATGACCAACGTGACCGTCATACAAGAGAAGAAACACCTCGGACAGTATTTGAGTCTGTCCTTTGTATGCTGTAGTAGCAATGTGAGCGCGGCTTTAGTCAGCGTGCAGTGTTCGGGTGTGGTGAGACCAAGTGTAGCCTGAGGCTCTTAGAAATTGTTCATCGAGCGGAGCTATGTTTTTGAGAGTTTATGTTGCATCATACACTCTCGGGAAGCTCTTTTTCGTATCTTCCCATAATAAAAAATATATATATATATCTGAAGACCATTCCAATATGCACCCTCTGCGCACTGCCGTCCATGTCTATACTGAATCGTGAAAGGCATTATGAGAACGCACGTTAGGGCGCACACCACGTGTTCGTCAACGGTCCCGTGACTTGTCATTTTATCCCCGGGTAATCACCATTTTAAAACAGGATCCCCGTAGACCAGGTCAACAATAGGCTCGCGCCGCAATCTTTGTCTATTGGGCATGTGGAACGCGTTCCAAGCCTTTTAGAGTATAGCTATATTTGTCTGCTGGATCAGACGCCACGAATGTTTGCTTGAAACCACAGTGTCTGGAACGTGACTGCGACTGGTGCGTTTACCGCGTCCACAAAAGTGATCATTCGGTTTCCGCCCGATGACATCATTAACGTGGCACGCTGGCATCGACAGCGATCCTGGCGGCGTCACAGCAGCGGTGGTCGATGTGGCAGACGCCTGTTCTGTGGCAGGTCGCTCTCCAGCTTGACAGTTCACTGTAAGCTTCGGCAGCCAGAAGTTGGGACGCCGCGACGGCAGCGACACTCGTCTTCTCTCATGCTTTCTTTCTTTTTTCTTTCCTAACTATACGCCCAACTGCCAGGATCGCGACATCCGTGTGACGTCGTTTGTCGCCACTTCGGAAAACCTTTTAATGTATGGCAGGGATAGGACGCTAAACAAACCAGTCGAAGACACGTTCCATATGCCGTAGCTTTGGTCATAAGCAATGCAGGCGTGCATGAAGTCGTTTGCAAAAATCGCCTTCTGCGCGGAGCTATTTCCGTCTGCTGGGCCGTGGAATGCCTTCTGGAGCATGCACTTTTGTTTTGTTGCGAGGGATATAAGACGCTGTGCATGCGACCACGGTTCAGTGACTCGTCATTTTTCGCACGGGTGATAGTTAACGGGAAGGTCTATAGAACGCTTTCCACAGTCCCTGCCAGCCTAAAACGTGCAGGTCACGGAAAGTCCACGAGCATCTTGTTATCGGTCCGCAGCCAATGAGATTACGACATTGGTCGGTAAGAAAAGCCGGAGATCAAATGACGGAGCAAGATGTGTGAAGGTAGCGGAGCCAGGCGCTCTACATTTCTTAAGGCACAGGGTAAGTCCTATGCTCCCCATGTATTTGAGGCCACAAGGAGGAACATTTTGCCTGCCGGTGGACTAGGAGTATTCCGGCTGCGTATATATCATTTTATTCGAAATTTAGTGTTCTATCTACTGAACTAGAATTATTTCAACCAATCTAAAATAAGTATTTCTTTTTAATTTTTTTATTTTATTACTGGAAATTTTAGTTTTTTTTATGTATTAAAAAATATTACTTCAAAACTGCTAAGTATATTTTTAATTCTAGTTCAGTATCTTTCAACACCCATGTAGGTGGTAGGAATAAAATCAACCTCTATAATGTCAGGTTAAGGGAAAAATGGCAATTTGGTACTTGAAACACTGTTTTATATATACTAATGAAGCAAAAACAGTGAATAGTCAAATTTCATTGGCACCAACAGCCTGGAAGTCATTTTTTTCGTAATAGCCGCCAGCTCGGAAGCTACATTGCTAAAGTCATACTGTTTTTCATTGTCGTTTGATTGCCGTGGTCTTTAGACTGTTGTCATGTATTCAAAGTATATCGAGTGACGTAACTTCTGAATACTGGATAGAAACCACATATAACTTATCCACACGATCAAAACATTTATTGTAATGCTACCACCATTGAATGAAAGAACAGCATCTACCGCCATTCTTTGTCATTACAAAAACACAAAAACTTGAAAGTACATAATGGCACACATGGAAAAAACGTGCACAGCGTCTCGATTGTCTTGGTTGAAAAAATGGTATGCATAGTTGTCAGATACTTTTTTAAGATTATTCGTTACTGGGCAAGCCTTACGTCTGGTGTTGAATTTGTTTTGTGGCAAAATTTATTGATAAACAGGGGGCGTATCCCAAAAGGAGGCGTGGCTTACCCGCTACTTGTTGAACAAGTGATTTCAGCCCGAAATATAACTAAAGAACACTGTGACAATGGAAATGTGCAGAAAGAACTAAACTAGTTAAATTGCGAAAACTAAAAATCGATTTTTTTTTCATTTTGCCTACTCCTGTGCCCTTAAGCTGTCGGCCAGCTGTCGGTAACCATGGGTAACCCTGCCGCGTATAGATTCTAGTGTTTGGGTTTCTTTGCCTTCTGCTGCGGAGAAGCCGGCCAGCGAGCACTTGTTTATGCCACCCGCCATGTCCTTACTTGCCAAGCAACCCAATGCACTCGCCACGCGCACCGACGCGTTGATTAAAACAGGCAAATGTAACATAGACAACACCTCCAATCCCCCGGGAGATTGCCCGTAGGAAAAGCGATGGAAGAGCCGACAAAAAATACCCCGGTTTGGGGGCGATGTCGACAGAAAGAAAGAGCGAATTGAATGCACGTAGCGCGTAATTCACGTTCAGTCGCCGCTTTTCTCGGGATACTGTAAAACCTGTCACGCCCAAACCTCGAGCTGTAATCGAATTTTCCGTACGCATGCGCGTGGCGTTTCACTACGTTTTTGGGCGTACGCCCGAAATACATTCAGCTCACCTTAAATACAAGAGCGATCATTTTGTTGCGTTTTCCTATCTCACGTTATTTTTCCGTCTCTTTCGATACCAGCTTGGAAATCAATTAAAACTTTTGGAAGCTGGAGTACACCCACATTTCAATATCAAGAATGCCTAGAATATTTATAAAACTCACCTCCTTTTTTAACTAATTTTTTTCCTTTGTTTACCTTTTTCTGAGTTGCTCATTCTTCGAGGGCACAGACGACGGCAGTAATTGCTTAAAACTGACCACGTGTCATGGTCTGGATTTAGAACAGAGGAGAAGTAGCCAGGTGCCTAAGGAACGACCCCCGCATCTCTCTCTATATTCAATTTTCTCGTGACACAACCGAGCTGCACCGGCAAGTGCGCATTCAATATCGACGATATGTTCCTGCACGGGCCGACTATTTCTGCGTTGTATAGCCTCGATCGAGAAATGGAATAATCTGGAAATCGTCAATATTCCTTACAAATTGAATTACGTCTCTCCCGCTTTCGAAGAACGTTTCAGTGAATGGTGCGCGTTCCTCTATGTTTACCTTTCCAGGAATCATGTCTCTAAAAGATCGCGTTCCATGGATTCACGAGCGACCATGAAACACTTTGAAGCAATGCCGGGAGAGCAAGTCGTCTGCTTCTCGCGCAGGAGTGTGCGGCAACGTCAGAACGATGCCGAGCTCCGATTGGCGTTGATTGAACAAATACTTCAACGCTTGATGCCTCGAGGTCTATCCACTGTTTTTTACAGCGGAGCTGTTAAGAGGCTAGTTTCCCCAGGATCATGTCCACCGCAAAGAAATGAAGACACCGAACTCTGGACACCTACCGCCATCTATGAGCGACGGCGGCAAGCCACGTATCTGATTGCCGCCGTCGCTCATAGATGGCGGCAGCCTCTCCACTCTGGCTTGCCGACTTTCGGCCGGCCATTACTTTCCATTGTACAGCTCCGCTGATCTTCCTTCTTCACCAGAGTGAAAGGGCTGAAAGTTTTTTTTTTCTGTTTTTTCACTCAGCCACAAGAGCTCGGCGTTCTGACATAATGGCAAACATTGTGTAAAAAGCAGACGAACTTACGCTCCGTATAGGCTAGGTCCAGCACACGTGATGCACACGCGCGTTCTCTCTGCCCACCAAAACACCTCAAACCGGCGATTTCCCAAAGCCGCGGTCGCACTGTCTAATACATCATACAAAAGACAGTCATGCAGACCCCGTAGACACCGTCTGAAAGCGTGAGTTCTTCCTCGCATGGTGGTGCTGGCACATGGGCCAGTACAAACACCTCTCTGCAGACATGTTCGAGGCAAACAAATGCACGAAGCCAACATGCTTCTGAGATCTTTGAGGTGTGTCCGCAGACAAGTCTGTCGTCGTGTCAGCAGACAGTGTCTTTGTATGACGTACAGAAGTGGATCTGCGGTTCGAAAGAACGGAGTTGAATGAATGCGCGAAAGACGGCGTGAGGCTCTCTGCTTTCGGTGCAATGCGGCAAAACGGGAAGAATGCCTGCGTTTATGGAGGAGTGCTGGTAATTGCTCTTCTTTGGATTTTAGCAAATTTTGTATCGTCCGTTAGTTTTGTTATTTTGAATATGAACCATTTAAATAATTCAGACATCCTGAGACTGCACTGCTAGTTAATCCAGTCTATTCGTCGTCTTTATTTAAACCGAGTAAAATGAAGTCATGAAATCGAGATATTGAGGTGGGGGCGCCGTGAAGACAAAAGGAAAGGTTGTGAAGCGTTGTTGCGTTTTTGCGGTACTTTTTTTCCTTTAAGGTAACAAACATATAGTGGCACAGTGAAGAGCGATAGCTAATACTTAAGAAAAATGCAATTAATGCGCACCCGGTGCATGCGTGAAAAATCCAGCAAATATCGTCCGCGTATTTACTTCACCATTTCAAAGGGAACAATTGCCGGTGCGTTGTGTTCGGTACAAAGAGGAGTCGGAGAACCCATCAAAAAATAAAGAGACGGAAAATCGCTCCCTTTATACGAAACCCGGTGTCTGTGTGCGGCCTAAAAATAAATTACCCCCCCCCCTCTTCCTTCGATCTTATTATCCAACAATACGTAGACTTGTAACTGTTTATAAAGCGAACCGTTTGTCTGAAACTTCATCTTCAATAGTTCAGTCCTCATATGGGAAAACTTTCGTGAGCGAAATAAAAACGAGACACAACTTTGGTAAGTCTTGATTTTTGGGTAAGCTCGCTCATGGGGCCCGGATAAAATGGAAACGTATCAACAACAAGAAAAAAAAAAACGCGAGATGGCAACTGTACCGACGTCTTAAAGCCCATCGAAGAAGAGCAGACCTTAGAGCTGGTGGCAATTTTAGCCAAAACTTGCGCACAAAAAACAATATCAAACATTTTGTAATAAAACAAAATTATATTGCATAAACTGAAAGCATTGAATGTTGTCTGTTAAATGTTGCACGATTAATGACAGAAATTCGATGTACACGAATAAAATAAAGACCACCACTTTCAGAGCGTAGCTCTTAGGCGCCTGCTTCCGGCTTGAGCGGCGTCGCCGTCGCCGTCGCCATTGGCGTAACCGCGCGTTGCATAATGGGACGTTCTCCATAACGACTTCACGAGGGACACGAGTGACGTCACACGGCGCCTAAATTTGGCGGGAAAGTTTTCCGCTAAATTTAATGAGGAAATTTCCCGCTCAATTCAGCGGGAATTTTTTCCGCCAAAATTTAGCGGCTAAGTTTTCCTACAGTTTTTTCCGCTAAATTTAAGCGGGAAAATCTTTCCCGACAAATTGAGCTGCGAAATTTTCCCGTCAAATTTAGCTGAAAATTTTCCCGCTAGATTTAGCGGAGAATTTACCGGGAAATTGTCCCACAATAGACCCTTTCCGAAATTCCGTCTGGCCACTTTGATCCCTATCATCATCATCTTGAAAAATGGCATATCTGCTATACTAATGACGGCCTTCTGTTTACTGATGAAGGAACGTGTTGAAGGTGCTTCTAAGCTGAGGATTCGAAGCCTATACATTCGAGACGTTAGCACGATGCGAAGCAGGAATTGAATGCAAGAGCTGCGTAGGCGTTCATTTGTGCAGCTCAGGCTCAGTCAATCTGCTAGTAGCACAGAATTGACTTCAAAGTCCCTTGATGTATAGAACTTTATCAAGGCGTCTATCTGGGTTGGCGCTTCGTTCTGACTGGTCACATCTTTGTGGCCAACGACACCGAAAGAGATGCTCGAGAAAGAACTGTACAGTGAAGAGCATATTCTCGTTTGCGTTGACTTGCGTAAGAGGTGGTGCCCGATAAAAGACTGCAGGCTACAGGTTCATTGCCGCCATTAGTACGGCAAAAGTTAAACAGCCATTTCAGCCGCCAGATGGCACTGAATTTCGCAAAGGGTTTATTTCCGGGAAAATTCCCTCCGTAGACTTCCTCCCCTCCATACACTTCCTTCCTCCTCAAGAACTGCGCTCTAATTCGGCATTACGAAGAATTGGAAGCGTCTTTAATTTTTTTCTTTTAACTACAAAAATGAAACGCTGTGACTTTGTAGAGAACAGAAAGAATCACAAATAGAGAGGACGAAACAAAGACGAGTACATTCTTCCCTATGTTTTCTTCTTTACATTCCTCCCTATGTTTTATTCTTTCTGTTATCACTCGTTGAAAATGTAACTCTCGTTGTTTTTTTTTTGCAGTTTTGGTATTGGACACACGAGGCGCTTTTGCAGGTGGAGGATTTTAGTCTTTGGTTCCCCTTTGAATCTGAATATTTTAGTAGTGCACATTTTAGAAATAAGCATTTTTCTGAAGTCTTGTCACGAGTAGCTCCAATTCTATCTAGATTGGCTCGAACTTACAGAAGCACGGTACACTCGCAAGCTATGTGGGATCGCCAGTAGAAGGCCACGGCAGACTGCAGACCCGTCTGTTCCGGAATGTTTTTTCGTCTATTTCTAGGCCTGTGCGGGTGTTCATATAGGCATTCTCTCGACGCCCGATTTTTGCGGACGTCCGTGCCACGCCGTTGGCAGTACCGTCGTCGTCGAGGCTGCGGAACGGCTCTGCGGTTGACCAATCTCATTCATTGTTATGGCGACCTGCTGTGGTGGCTTTCCGCAATTGTCTCGAACACTCGCCCAACTTTTTCGCGCAAAAAAAATAAGCAAGGAAAAGTAAAGCGAAGGCTACACTTGGATGTTCCTTGGACTCGCGGTCTTGCTGATCCAATAAAGAAGAAAAAAGTCCCCCAACGTCATATGAAGCTATCACCTCTCTGGCGTTTGCTTAGGGATCGTGGTTTCGGAAAAAGAGTCCGTAAGAGTGGCATGAAAGATATGGACATGCACCAACGCTTAATAAAGTTAGAACGTTGCTAAGATTTCAAACGACATCATCGCACGATGCTGGTGGCCATTCTTACTTGTTCTTGCAGAGAAAAGCGAATCTGCTGCGCGCTTGGCGTCAGAACAGTAGCTGTTGTATCAACCGCGGAAGGCGAAAGTGCCGCCGGGCGAAGTTCGTTGGTTGTTCGCCGAACGATCGCTCTGGGGACTTCAGCTTGTAGACGAACTCAAACGGCCAGAATCAGCGACGGTATGCGGAGTTTTGTAAAAAGTTTAATATGCACAGAAATGACGAAAGTGAACTCAGGCGTAACATCACGCAAAATATTCTTCGCGATATAATAACCACACGACCTTCTGAGTGTTAGCACTTCCGAGTTCGCCTGGTCAACCTTTCGACAAAATAACAAAATATTGGAACACACCAGAAAGGGGGTCTGTTGGCGCTCTCCAAATTCATATCCTGCAATCTTCACCATATACACCTGACTCCTTTACTGCATCATTTTTGCAAGTTCACACCTCTCTCCTATAATTTTGCCCGTTCATCCTTTGTTTTGACATTTTCCCGGCCGTTTAAGCTTATAATGCCGAAACAGCCCCGCTAGGCCTACATTGTTAAAAACAAATTACTGGCACGTTCTTTTGGCCAAGCACGATGAAATACAGTAGCTTTACTGGAACGTCGTTAGTTAAAACAATTAGGAAAGGAAATGGTAAGGTGTTGAAATTGTAATACGCCGTGCACACATTGAAGATAACGTCAAGGACGGCGTCTAGGACGACGCCGAGGAAGACGTCAGGGACAGCGTCTAGGAAGACCGTTATGATGACCTCTAGGACGAGCTCGAGGACGCCGTGTAAGGCGACGTCAAGGAAGCTGTCTATAGGACGACGTTGAGGATGACGTCCATGGAGGACGACGTCAAGAACGACATCTAGTACGACATCAAGGATGATTTCCGAGATGAGCTTCAGGACGACCTCAAAGACGACATCTGGGACGACCCCTAGGAAGACCTCTAGAATGACGCCGAGGACGACGTCAAGGATGTCAGGTCGCGTCAGCCTCAGCAACCGACACTCACGAGCTTACGCGACTGGCGCTTACGCAAACTAAACTTACTCATCCGGCGCCTACATGACCTTGATTACGCGACCTTGAGCGTTAGCCACGGATGTTACAACCATTATAGGATATGACCTTGACCACAAGACCAAAAGGACATGACCTTGAGAGTGGTAGGGCCTATAAAGCTACCACTTTAAATATAGAAATCTACAGAGAAAATACGAATAGAACATGTCCCGTCCTTCGGTCTTACATACATTATACTGTTTCCCGTTCACAAACAGGAACTGTACCATAGAAACGTAAATGAGCTTTTTAGGTAATGAGCTTTAATTTCCCGCATGACTATACAGAGGATCTTACAGAAAAGCCTACATGTGCTTGTGACAACTTCCCCGCACAATGAGCGTGTCTAAAACCACCAAAAACTTATAATTTCGATCGAACTTTATCACTCCGAGAGAGCACACCACAACGCAAACCGCAGCACGCAGCACGGAGAGCGCGTAGGACGACAGCCCCAACATCACGCTACTCAACCGAATCGAACATACTGCGCCGCCCGCTGAAAAACGCATTGAGAACGGTGGGCTCCGGCTTCAAGTCTTCAACCGCTGTTTTCCAACCTACGTATACATTCAATACACCATTTTTATGAGACCGCACTGTGCATGCGACCCTCTCTCCGGAAAGCTCTCGCTCTGAAAAGGAAAACAGCTGCCATTGGCCTCCGAAAAATCACCCATTTTGACATTTCATGACCACTAACACTCGAAACTTAGATACCACCCGGTACAGGAAGGTTAAGTGGTTAGCCCATTTAGTTCTTTAGGGACACCGCCCCAATCCTTTAGCTCCGTTTGGGGACTTAATACCCCTTAGTACAGGACGCCGAGCTAAGCCTAGCAGGCGTACCAGGGGTGGTTGGGACGTCAATGACGTAGGGTACGGTGGGAGGGAGGAGAGAGGGGAGTTTAAGATACATATGTATATTATTAGCCCTTTCGGCCAGTTGGCGCGAGCGCGTCCTCAAGGCGCGAACAGGTAATACTGATGGTAGCGTCTGAGAGACGCGACCATAAGGGCGGCTCTGTAACGTTAGCTAATACACGAGGTGTAGGTTCTACAAACGTTTCTCGGCGTCTGTCTATGCGCGCTAACAATGTGAATAAAAAATAAGTTAAAATAAATGAAGAAATATATTTAAGTCGCAGCCTGCGCGTTCTATGAGACCGCTAAAGGTACGTTCACGCACTTGTGATTGCTTACAATCGGAGTTTCTAAAACCGGTTTTAAGCCTGTCGTGACGGCTTGCGGTCGGCTCCGCGGCAGTGCAGCCGGTCGTAAGCCATCGCAAGAACTTCAACAACCATTTGTGTCTCGAACCCGGTCATAGTCCGACGCATTCGCCTTATTCGCCCACATATTTTGAAGGCCGCGGCTGCTTGCCTAACGCCAACCCGACTGTGTCCTGCCAAAAGGTGCGCGAAGACCGAGCGTATTTTGACCCTCTCTCGCGCCTTGTTCTCTGACAACTTTTTTTTCTTATTCCAACATGGTCAGGACCCCTTAAATTAAGGACCTATCTATAACAGCGCCACTGATACGGAGGCGCATCTGGGACGCGTATTCAGAAAAGCTTGTGGAGTAAGTCAACAGGCCGATTCTTTCACTCTTCGGGACCCGCTTTCAATGACGTCACATCACCTGGTTTATTGGAAGAGAAAAGGGGGGAGGAGGGGAGGTCTGAGGCTTAGGTATACATGACTGAGTAATTCCCGCGGTAGCCTTTTTAGCTGATTCCCAGATTTTCATGCTCATCCCGGGTAAGGAAATAAGGCAGTGCTGCCTACTTCCAACCCCCCTCTCCCCCCGAAAACCAGGTGATGAGACGCCCATGACAACGCGCCGAAGAAAATGCCAAAAATGGCCTGTCGACTCACTCCACAAGCTATTCCTGATACGCGTCCGGGACCTGAAGCGTTCTCAATATTCCGCGGACCTTCCGGAAGCGACTTCTCTGCCGAAGCCATGGCACGTGTGAGCTCACACGGCATGTGTGAGCTGCCGGTAATTGGATCTGGGCCCGTTTGCTCGAAGCGCTAACCGCGGCTAAAGTTAGCCGCAGTACCTAGGAGAGGGATTTTTTAATCACGTGACTGGTTGGGTAGGGATGCGGGGAAACATGGCGGTGCCACGGTGAGTGAGCGGAATACCACCTAGAAGACAAGGCCTGCGCACGACGTTTTGTTAGTAGCAGAGGCTCTGGTTGGTAGATCCCCGACCCGCCCCAAGCGGCAAACACCCCGAAGCTTGGCGAAAGGAGGGGGCCCGCGGAGCGCGGGCGAAAAGTGATCCCAGCACCCTTGGCGAGCTCGGAGCCTCCGCTAGCAGACGAATTCTCCGCAACGCATTGGTTTTGCCTATTTCCGTGCGAGGAGACCAATGAAAAAAAAAAAATTGTCACGGGTATTCGCTTTTTTTAATGTTGAAAAATAGGTGCCACCTCATAAGTGAAGGACATTTTCTTCGCGTGAGGAAGATGTTAGAGCTTTCAGGTTGCAATTTCGGGGCTCTCCTGAAGAAAACACTCTGTCACAACCTATGTAAGCGAGACAAAACACGAATGTACCTTCGCACTGTTTTTTTTTTTTAAGTGCAATGTACAAACATTTTAGAACGTAGCTACGTTTCAACTTTACTGCTCTTATCAATGAATTCGTTTCGTTGTTGCAGTTTCCATTTCTCATGAATGTCTTAATTGAATTATAACAGTTTTGTCGAATAGGATGAAGAAGCCAAAGGCAATTTCGAACCACGTACGTTATTGCGATGTCAGTATGCTCTCGAAGAAGTTGATTGTGCACATGCAAATCTGACGCTATTACTGAAATTAATAAAAGCGGAGTTACAAGAAAAGCAGGCTTCTTGCGCGTCCAAAAGAAAAAAAAGAAACAACGAGGAGAGCGTCGTAGTGCAAATAAAAGTGATTTCGGTCCGGGACGACCAACGTGTTCGTCGTCTTCTACAATAAAAGCAGGCACCGGCCGTTGGACCGTCAGCAACTCCTTCCATTTTTCAAAGTCTACTTTATTTTTTTTATTTTTGAGGAGACGCTACGCCGTCGGGTTCTTTCTTCCTCCTGCTTTTATGTTGTTGTTTTTTCTCCCCTTTTTGTTTACTTGACGTTCGACCATCGCGTATTTTGTTTTGCCTTGTTTGGCTTAGTTTTTCCTCTCTTTGCTTCACTTCGGCGCTTACCGCGAGTCCGTCTGCTACGCTGTGCCCGGACATTTTGAAGGCCGTCTGCAACATCGTTGTTGTTGTTGGTTTCTTCCACTGCCGTCTGCGATAACCTCCTATTTTCGCCTTCGATTGAGTTTCTAATCCGAAATCTGCATATGTGCTTTTTGGTATTTATTAAATATATTAAAAAGTGCAGGCTCGTTATACATTTATGTTCGAATTTTATTTGTCTACGCCGGAACGTCTGCTATGGGTCATCGTTTGTTGATCAACCGGCCGCCTTCGGGCATACACCAGCGCATACTTGGAGATCGCAGCCATGTCAAAGTTTTTGCGATGTGTTAGAAAAATCTTCTTCCGCTTCCCGAAGTCCGAACAAACGTGAGTAATTAAGTTGCTGCAACATTAAAATTAAGCTAAAACAAACCACAAAAAAAGTGAAGCTCTTTTTTATATGTTGCATGCTTTCCATTTGTTTTAATTTTTTTTCCATAACCCGGCCGATTGAGTCAAGGCAATCCGCTTTCCAAAGACGTTGCCATGCCGACAATCATCGCGTTTATTTAGGCTTAGGAATGGCCAGATTCGAAAGACTATCTAAAAAATGCGGCGAGGTCATTGCTCATGCTTTGCGATTTAAGTGAAGTAGGGCAAAGCGAAAGCCTCCTGTACCATTCGTTGCTTACTAACGCGCCCGATATTGCAGCTACAACGACATATTAGTTCCAAAGCGAGCGGCGTTCACTCACCGTGGCACCGCCATGTTTCCCCGCATCCCTACCGAACCAGTCACGTGATTAAAAAATCCCTCTCCTAGGTACTGCGGCTAACTTTAGCCGCGGTTAGCGCTTCGAGCAAACGGGCCCAGGCCCTGTTCATTAAAGCGCCATTCGGGACTAAATGAACGTCGATCCGACGATTGAACACTACGTTGGGACTGCGGAAAAGGACCGCGAACTTTTATCGAGGACGACGCGATTTGACCGCCGCTCGGCCTACGTTTCTGTGCGCCTAAGGTTGGGCCGTCAAAACCACAATTAGTTATTTGTCAAAAGATTATATTCTTCGTACGGCTACAAGGTATTGCACGAGGCTTTCGGGTTGGCGGCATTGCGCGAGAATCGGAGGTAAATGTGCGGAGTCTATTATTTGACGAATCAGAAGAGGATTAGCTACACTAACCGACAATTTAAGAAAGGCAGGGCTTGGCGAGTACCAACCAATTGATTGCCGTTACGCAGCCATGTGAGATTGTGGCGTTACCAGATAAGAATGACGAAAAAAAAACGTGGTTTGCACTGACGTCACATGGCGTACTTTTTACCACCATGAAAGAAAGAGAGAGGGAAGCTACTTTCGTTGTAATTTTGAGTCACAGGTTAAACTTCTATCATCTTCATGGAGTTGAATAGCGACGTCTGGGCAAGCCTGGGGGACACAAAAGAGGGGGTCCTGGTAAGAGGAGAGCTCCTTCTCCTCCACTGTGGTGTCCATCCAAGCGCTTTTTGGATGACGTATACTCTGAGTTGCTCTAACGGACACCGAAATTTTGATTGAATGTCCAAGTGTCTATCACAATATTCGTATAATCCTCAATATTAGTTCGTCTAATATCGCTGCGTGCTTAACATGTCTAACATCTGCTTCGTTCTTAACGTATCATCATTTGTATTATTAAATAGTTCTTCAGCGCTCAAATATAGTAATACAAAAGGCCCCGTGTGGTCTGAGCTTTTACTTTTCTTGTTTATCCATCCATGAGTGCCAAAAGTTGACCGAAGGTGACGCTGGCACATATAAATAAAAACTCCTGCCTGGTTTATACTGAAGGCGGCCAAATTCTCGCTTGTTAGCAATCCGCGTTTATACAGAAACGGTTTCCAGCGGATGCGAGAAGGTCTAACCAAATTAGAGCTTCAATAAGCAATAAAATGAAGAGAGCACGTCGAAGCATGCAGGTTGTGAAATAACGATTGTATATATGTATATATACATATGTATAAAAAAGAGGCGCGCAGAGAATCTACCTAAAAGTCAGTCCCCGAAAAGTTAGCCGAAGCACTGTAGCGGGACTAAACGCTTATAATCATGGAGGAGATGAACAGCGACGATGTTCGTTTTATGTTCTTAGCAATCAAGGGAAGTTGCTTAGGGGACGAATACAGACACGACGGGGGATCTTGAACCGAGGGATATTGTTTTTCTTTTTCAACAGTCTAAGCGAGTAAAAACGTAGGAAACTTTAAAAAAGGAAGGGCTATGCAGTCACTCTTCTTGTTTATTTAGAAGAAAAAAATTATTGATAGCTGACCCAGTTAATGGATTTGGTTTCCTGCTTCAAAAACCATATTTGATGATCCAAGAGTCGCAGCTGTGCAACTGCTTCTGGTCTCAGATACTAGCTTTGTTCAGGTTTCCTCCCTCCTTCCCTCACTTCAAAGCAGTGGTCTATCAAAAAATCGAATGTCTCATCTGTATTTTTTCTCACTTATTTCTGTACTAGGTCATGATGATCTACTCCCCCTCTCGCTATTTCTGCCTTTATTTCTTACTCTCTTTAGCTCGCTTGCTGGCTCACACACTCGACCTGTTTTTTATTTTCCCTCGCCCTTATTTTAGTGTCACCTTATCTTTTAGAGACTTAGAGGCACATAAATTGGGCGGTATCTATAGCCCATTGCAGCTCAAGAAGGTAGGGCGAGGGTGAGACGGGCCGGGGAGGAGGAAGCAGACGAAACGCTAAAGAGAGAATGAGGTTTACCGCCGGAATTCACAAACCTCACTCAAATTGAGGGTCCCCTCCACTTCCTCGAAGAAGGCGTGAGGGCCGGCGTTGGCCAATCGCGACGGCAGATCCGTTATCGCGATTGGCCAGCGCCCGCCCTCGCGCCTTCCTTGAGAGAAGTGGAGGGGCCCCTCAATTTGAGTGAGGTTTGTGAATTCGGCAGTTGCCTCTTCTCTAGCGTTCCGTCTGCTTCCTTCTTTCCGGCCCGTTTTATCCTCGCCCTACCTTGAGTTGCAACGGACTATAGCGCCGACGCTCCAAGTACTCTGTGGATATATGTGCGATATCTGGCGTGTGCTCAGACGACACTGCCAGTAATCGATTGACATACGCGATGCCCGGCGGATACTCAGCAGACTCTCTAAGTACTCTGTGGATACACGGGTGATATCTGACGGGTACTCGGACGACACTGACGGTATTCGATTGACACGCGATGCCCGGCGGATGCTCAGCCAACGCTGGCAGTACTCCAGTGATATTCTGTTGGTACTGCCCCGCTTTCCTGGACATGGTGTGGATGGGATGAACCCTATATATTCGGAGTATTTGCCAACAATCATGTGTAGATACTCGCCTAATATTCTTGTGCCACTTGGGACGTGATGAAAATTACCAATAGCCAGTGACAGGTCAAAAGTGCAGGACAAGCGCCTCCTACAAAGCCCTCCACACTTTCTTCTTTGCAAAAAGAGAACTAAAGAGGAGGCGAGGAGGGCCTCCCTTTCTCTCTAGTGTTCACTTTGCTAAAGTTGAAAGAGTGGAAGGATTTTTTTTGGAGAAGGGACTTGCTTTGCACTTCAAATATTTCACAGGTTAAAATACGCACTCTGCTGATATATTACGCCTTTGAATTTGTGCTTTATTAGAAAGCGATTAAAATTAAACAACAAATCAAACAATTATTTTATGAGCGAGAAGTTATGGCAGCTGTTGCATACACTGCTGACTAGTACATTAGCCAGTACGGCAAGTACGACTAGTCACACGGGCTTGTGAACGTGAATTATGCGGTATTGATTACACGACCACACGCCGGTATGATGCGCATTCATATTTAAACGGACAGCTTCAAGAGGGGGTCGAACTAAAGAGATTGAAACCACGCTCCTACTCGCTTTGATCTTGGTGGGAACTGAACCATTCGCTCTTCCGTGCTTTGACGAAGATATCATTTCGTGGAGGGCGACCCATGTCGATACTAGTAAGAAGATACTCGGATCAGGTTTGTGGGTATAAACTAAATCGTCAAAATGATTGATCTAATCAAGTGCAAAAGGGTCGCACGCGTAAAAGAGACAGGGTAATTAGTCGTGAGTCCACGGGTTGCGGGACCGTGGGGGTTTGCCCGAAACGTGGCGGAATAGGCGTTTGTGATTACCCTAATCATGGCGTCCTAGGATATTATTTAAAAACATATCTTCACCTCGAAAAATATAAAATATATTAAGGACATCTAGGCAGTCTACCGTTTCACCTTCCGTCCGAGCGCAGCGGACGCTAAGAGCCATTCCAGCCAATCCAGCGTTGAGAGAGTGTCGCGCGACCTTGAGGCCCTGTGTCGCTCCACCAACCGGCAGGTCACGTGATTTTCTCGCGGCGCTGGATCGGCTGGGATAGTTCGTGGCGTCCACTGCGCTCGGACTGAAGGTGGAACGAAACTATAGTGAAACAGAAGAAGCTGGGGGGGGGGGGGGCAGGGGGGAAGGGGGGGCGCACTGGATGTGAAACGTTTCACTTCGCGTCGTGGGTTGCATAATTAATAAAAACGAATAAGATAGGTATCTTAAAAACATGGTTGATTTAAGGTGGCGGAAATGGAGGAAAATAAAAAAGAAAAGTCAGCCAAAGGTTATGCAAGCTACCAAATTATTACCCATGGCAAACGAAATAATTAATAACTGTAAAAAATACGATGAAAGAATGCATACCGCGCCAATTGCCAGTCTGGCTGAAGACTTTAGATCAGCGCACACGATTTGTCACACACTCAGAACACACGCAGATCAGCAAACAAGAACCTCTCACGTCGCACCGTGGGCAGGTGTGCGTGTGCGTCTGCCGCGTGTGCGTGTATTCTGAGTGTGTGAGTAATCTTGTGCGTTGTTACCTAAGAGGACATGACTAGCCAACTCGCGCAAGCCTCCATCTTAAGTTGATGGAGGCTTGCGCGAATTCATTCTACAACACGGGGAAAACACCGCATTTCTTTTTTAGCTTGTAGCTTGGAAATGCCGCAAAACTCAACGACAGCGATAGCTGTTTGAGATCAATTAAATCAATGAATAGTTTTTTGTTGTTGTAGTTGATGATGCACGCAACTGAGCCGGACGGTGGAATAAGCGATCCGGAAACTCCGTCAAGCTGCCT
>JAZHYW010069300.1:0-16353 GCA_037355805.1 Ixodes ricinus
GGAACTTCGTGAGTGTTAA
Source organism: Ixodes ricinus (assembly GCA_037355805.1). NCBI lineage: Eukaryota > Metazoa > Arthropoda > Arachnida > Ixodida > Ixodidae > Ixodes > Ixodes ricinus. The sequence goes on from JAZHYW010069300.1 coordinate 20, forward strand.
TGTAACAGCTCTTAGTTGCAGACAAAATGTCTGAATTAAACTACAGCTATAATGTGTGATAGACTTCGGTATTCCTGCGATATCTTATTCAGATTCGGGACTTAGCGAGGGTTAGGTTCTGGCGGATCGTCACCGGCGATAGACCGAGCGTAGACGAACAATTTTCAAACGCAACTATGTATGCTCCACTTATACTCCTCTCCGCCGCCCGAGTCGTGTATACTCCTCGCCACACACGGCGTCTCTTCCCCCTCCTGAAATTGCGCAGTGCCGCGCTTTCATCAACGGCCACCTTTGCGGCGCATTAGAGCCTGCGTCGTGATTGGCATTGCCGCACTATAATAAAACGTCATTGTCTCTACCAGAGCGCCAACTTTGCTGGACTTCCCTCTTCACGGGGTGGAAGCGCTCTCAATTTTTTATTTGAACTCTGTTGTTCAGTTGTTACCTTTATGTGTTTTATCCGTTCGAGGCACAGTAAATAGAATAAATTAAAACTAAATTAGGTGAAGCAGTCGAAGGAAGCTTGGGAACAACCTTAACGACTTTAGCTGAATTGTTTTAAGAAGGCATACTTATCGTTCACATACCTATCTTTCTTCTACATACAAAATGTCATTGATTTTCATAATTTAATGTCAAAATATTTTTTATAATCTGAATTAAGAATTTTTGTGTTATTACAACCTTTAGAACTTCAATGAAAAAATCAATTTGTGTGCTCAAGATTATTTTAACATTATTTTAGTGGAATATACTATTTGTTTTGCATTTTATTTCATACTTAAAATGACCATTCACAGCAGTCCCTACTGTCCTTCATCAATCAGCATCTTGTTGCCATTCCTAGTGCTTCAATGTGCAACTAAACAGCTAGTTCTGTGTTTGAGGTAATCAAACCTGCCATTGTGCAGGAGTTTGAAGGCAAAGCATGCTTGTTTTTAGTTGGATAGGCCAACACACACATCTTAAAAGGTTCACTGACACCCCTAAAGTCATATTTTTTTGTTAACAATGCAAGTTGTCATATACATACAAAAGAAAATCACAACAAAAGAAATATTCCATGTTAAGCTTTGCTTAACATAAAATCCAACCAGTGCGATGGATCTGCCGCATTTTTATGTAAGCAACTAATACTTATGAATGTTAAGGCACTCACGTGCACTATCCTGCTTTCAATGTGTGCTCTTCTCCTGACCATGCGAGTGTGATACTTTTATTTTTCTAAAATAGCAGCGAGTAAGCTGAGCGCGCTTCTTACCGAGCACTGGTGCACTGCGGAGAAGCTACACCCACAGAGCTCACTTCTGTGAGTGTTGCTTCTCCAAAGTGCACCGGTGCTCGGTAAGAGGCGCGCTCAATGGAGCTCAATCGAGCACGATCGACCGTCTGAAAAGTATGAATATCGCACTTCATCTCGAAGGGAATATCGATTGAATAGCTTATTATTCTAAACTACTATTAGAAAATTCTAATATTTGCACAATCCTACTCGATTAGCTTGGACATTTCGATGCAGACGTCACAATTTTGATCATGCACAGCGCTGATCAATAGCGTCGGCGGCTGAGGTCTCGTCCACTTGTCTCACTGTTGAGCTTAGGTCCCCCAAGTCTCGTGTGCCTGTGGTTTTTACAGCGAAGCTGTTTATGGCTCGGGTTCCGTGAATTTTTCGTGTGCAGTGACTAAAAACTCTACACTCGCACCGTCGCATGCGCACGCCTTCCCCATATAAAAGATTCTAAATAAATAACCAAAATAAAGTGTTGACAAATGCACGTGCAAGATGCCGTTTGTTTTAGGGTTTTTCTTTAGAACAATTACTGCTGCAGACGCTGGCGCGTGCGGTGCATGGAACACCATTCCCCGCATTGTCCTTGATGGTTGGGTAATTTAGCAATAGGTGTATTCAGTAGATTAATTATCAATAGGCACCATTTTCAAGATCAGTAGACTCTCGGGTAGATAATAGAGGTTTCTCAAAGATTTGACATTGTGTGACCCGCGTCGGCTATGTCTACGCTCGCACCGCCCTCTCTTTGTTGTCGTTCCAAGCGCTTGCGTGCCTAGTTTCCTTTCCTTCCTCTCTCCCGGGGTGGCAGTCTTGTCGCGCGTGGTCTAGTTTTCTCCGGCTCCTTGGGGCGGGTCTGTGTCGTGTGCTAAACAGCTTCGCTGGTCATCCCCTTTCACAAAGTGGAATGGCTCATGATTTATATTCTTCCTGGTTTTCTTAGTCCTTGGGCCTTGGTTGCTCCATCTGCAGTTGATCGTGTTCCCTTTCAGATGAATGTCATTGAGGCATCTCCGGAGATGATGATAGACACGGAAAAGGAGTGGTACTACGGGACTGGCGAGGACCACAAGGGGCCTTTCAGCTTCTCCGAGGTGAGCAGGAGACTGTTCCTGGGCTGGTCAGGAGCCATCGAAACCCCCTAAATGCGACATTGAACTCACTTTTAGACACCTGTGCAGTGATTTAATCGCTTTGCCATTTGCAGCAAGCTCTGCTATGTCCTGCTACATTTCACTAAACAATGAGGAATTTGTGCCAATGTTGCGACAAAAGTTAATTACTCCTCAACAACTGAACCAACAAATGAATCCCCTCTTTGCTGCCAGGCCGTTGCGGTAGGCATGTGCGAATTTTCGAAGCTTTCAATCATCGATTGAGATAGCATACTATCCAATTGATCTTTGTATCAAATGCTGACAGTGTAGTAGGAAATTTTGCAATGTTAGTGCCGCCGTTCGATGTCTGTCTGGGCGGACTTGTTAGTTCCATTGAGCGACTTCTCCCGGGACGCCGGTATAATGTGGAGAAGGATACCCGCAGTGTGGACGCCATGCAAGTGCATTTCGTGCTGTGTGCTATGTTACGTAGTATGTTATAATGTACACCGTGCACCTTATGACAACTAATTGGGCAAATATGCTTCTCTCATTGCACTAAAAACTGGGATCACTTTGTTATAATAACCGTCGTCCCTGCTCATTGAAATATTTTTTTTTATTTGCAGCAACTTACCCCCAGGTGCAAACAGCTCTTGCACTATTCGCGCACTGAACGTTTTACCAAAACATCTGTAGGCCATAAAGCCATAGGGAGAGAGACATGCCCACACTCGATTCAGCAATCGACTGTCGCGCACTCGGCAGCTGTTCCGAGCTCAGAACTCACCAGTTTAGACTTTCGACTGTGAACATCTTTTCACTCTTAGAACATTGTAACGGTAGGCCACGCTCAAACTGGCCGCGTTGTTAGGAAACTGCCCGGCTCCTCTTGCCTTCACCAATTCGCCCTACAAAGCAAAGTTGAATTCCATGGCCATAACAATAATTCAGTTCATGGCACATGCATTTCATCTGGGACTGTCTAATGCTTCAAATAAAGCTATATTGCGTGAGAAGCGACTTTGTTTAATGTGGGATTACTCTTTTTGAAAGGCTAAGATATTGACGCATGTCTTGGCGCATTATTGGAAGCTGCGTGACCTACAGCGAAAATTCTCGAACTCCTCTATCTCAAGGAACACCTATTAAAAAAGCGACAGCTTTAAGGAGCTTGTGTCGCAAAGAAGCCGGCGTCAGCGGCGGATGGGAAAATCCTGATTGGTCGTTGGTGTCGTGACGTCACAGCCACATGATCTCTTGCGGGAATTTCAAACAATCCACAATACTCGCGTTAAATGTGACGTCATGCGTGGAATGAAAGTGATTAAAAAACATGACATGTAATGCGAAGTAAAGGTCGCCGCATGTCTCAAATGATTTCACCTTATAAAGGAATTCATTTGCCTTAAAGAAAATATCCGAAGAATTTTAGGGAGAGGCAGGATTCGAACCCACGACTCTTTGGTTACGAGCCAGACAGGCTACCGACTATGCCACGCAGACACTCTTGCACGGCTTGGGAACGAGTGGGGGTTTATATTTAGCTATCACGTTCCACTCTTAAGCGCCGTTCACAGATATGCAACCGAGTAAGACCGAGAGAGGCCAGACCGGTTTTTAAGCCTCTTGCGACGTCTTAGGACCGGATGCGCCGCTGCGGAGCTGGTTCTAAGACGTCGCAAGAGGCTTAAAAACCGGTCTTGTCTCTCTCGGTCGTACTCGGTTGCAAGAGTGTGAACGGGCCTTTAACGGCAAAGCTTAAGTGTCCTCCTGTTATTTTTTCACTCCCCGAGGACTCAGTACTGATCCAACGAAGCAGTGTAAAAGCCTACAATTGGACCAATTAAGTGCACACCAGGGAGTGTTTAGCACATAGTTATGCATCAGTAACTGGTTCAAATATTCTAGAATATGTAGTGTTTAAACTAGAAAAAACACTTGACACAGGGGCGGGGCTGTTTGTGGAAGCCTGTGGGCTCGGGGAACTCCTGGAGGATACTGCGGGGAATCTCCGCGTTCCTCGGAACATAGTTTGGAAGCCCGCGACCTACCGAAATGGCTCTGTAAGGCAGAGTGTGCCAAGCTGAGCCAAAGCCACGCCTTCCACGGAGTCTCTGAAGGGGCATCCGCCCTTCCGCGCGTGCAGATGAAGGCGCTGTGGGCGGAGGGCCAGCTGACGGAGCGCTCGCAGTGCTGGGCCGCCGGCATGGGCAGCTGGAGGCCGCTGCACAAGATTGCCCAGCTGCGCTGGGGCCTTGCGGCCACCGGCAGCGCGCTGCTGGACGACGGTCAGCTGGCGGCCACCGTGCTCAGCATGCTCATCACCATCTGCAGCTACTACCCTTCCAGGTAGGCGAGGGGACAGGGGCCAACGAGGCCACGGAAGTGGGCTAGCCGAAACAGAAATCTAGTCCAACACGGCCTGGTGTTAGGAAAAGAGGAAAGCCACCTTTGTGCAAATTCTGAGCGACGGGCCGATCTCCTACGCTGAGAAGAATGATTTCTGGGATGCACAAAAGAGGAGGGGTTCCTCCTTCCCCTCTTTTCCAACTGTTTGGGGAACACTCTCGCCCTTGTACCTTCGGGCTGTCACGTGCTTCACCTCCGTCACCCCGATTGACTCGAGGGGGCCGTTCGCCCTTTGCCGAGTTACAGCGAAGTAAAGAGATGCCAGCACGGGGGCACAGATTGGGCAGAGTGCTGTGTTGGGTTCCAGCCGAACTCTAATGCGGCACTCATGTCCAGTACAGTAATCCCTCGTTAACTCCGAGTCATAAGAACTGAAAAAAAATTTGAGATAAGCAGAGTTTCGAGACGAGCGAGGTGCCAAAGTTTTATTCCACCGACCGCACGTTCTGCAATTGAAACTCTTCCAACAATCGCGACAATGGACTAGACACTTGCTCACACGGCGCCATGAAGAGAACAGTGCCGTGGGGAGAGCAAGACGCCCGCAGCAAAACGATCAACAAGCAACTCTTGCAAGGTGAGACCTTGAGACCGGGAAGCAAGAATGCAAAAGCTGAAAGGATCCACAAAAAACGGAGAAAGGAACAGATGAAAAAGACAGGGCGGAAGATAACATTGAGCGCGAGGGAGAAAGAAACAGTGGCTCCAAATGCCGAGCCAAGACTTGGGGAAGAAGAAAAAAAGTAAGACAACAAAGGTCCTTGAGACGCACGCCAATGTGAACGCGGGGCTTTTTTTGTTTTGCGCGTTTTCACGCCTGCAAAAATGCCAGACTTTGCTTCTTTCTTTTTTTTTCTCTTTTTTGTGTTTCCATTTTTGGGTCACTGTTTAATTGTCAACCAACGTTTTGTCCACTATGTTCAATAATCGCCGTGCCCTACCCAATTTTTCTTTCGTAATTTTTGTTGACAAGATTTCAAGGTATCCGAGGTCGTCCCGAAAACTTTTCGAGATAAGTTACGAGTAAATGCATCGTGCTCATGGGAGTTCATCCCATGGCAAGAAAATCTTTCGACTTGACCGATATTTCGGGATAGCCGAGTTCGACTTGACTAGGGATTACCGTATGTAACCCATGTTGGCCGCTCGCAGGCGACGTAGAAAGTCGACTACTACAGTCTTGTCATCCAGAAGCTGTGGCTGGTCTATAGCCCTACCCTGCTTAAATGATGTCACTGTTCAGACTGCTATTTTGGGCAGCCTCTTCCATTGTGAACGTTGGAGTGCAGTGAAAGGGTAGATGCTTACGAAAATTTTAGCCGGTTTGAGGGAGTGCAGCGTAGTCTTACGAATGCTTCGCCAGACGATACACTTCCCCTCAGTCACTGAACCCACTTCCATCGCCTTACAACTACAGTTGGTGGCAAGTTGTAAATTCAGCGGCAAATGCCATTCCAATTGGGATTCTTATCGCTCTGCCGGTCAATTGCGTCCTCTCAGTTTTAAGGCATCGCAGCCTTATGACACCGTCTTTACTACAGCAGTGCATCTAGCATCACAATTGTTGGCAATTTGACAACGCCGACAGATGTCGTCTTCTCGGCACTTTTTTATTCTTTACCTACTCTCATTAAACCACAAAGTCACCCCGGCAGGGCGATGTCTCGTGAGCTGTGCTCGAGCATACTTTAATCAGTGACTGGTTCAGGGGAAGCTCCTCTCACCCTTTTCCGCTTAGCAGGACAAACACTGGAAAGGAGGTGACCTGCTCTCTAGTGTTTGCTCTGCTAAAGTGGAAAGTGGTGGGAGGAGCTTCCCCTGCCTCTCATCAACTATAGAGCCTTTCTTTTCAACATTGCCTCGTGCTCTGTGCAGAGAAGCAGATGGCGCAGTGGTGCGACCACTTCCCCGGGCCAAGCGGAAACTATCTGAGCGTTCCTGTCTAGTGCATATAGTGCAGGTGAGTGCCGGGCTACGTCTGTGAGAATAGATATACACTCGCAACGGAGGGCGGGGTAATGTGGTATCAAGCTGCTAGCTGATTGGTCCTAATAGTCTGTAGTTTTAGAGCTCAGCTATTGGGCGCTCGTTTCCGGCTTAAGTGGCGGCGCTGTCAGCGTAACTGCGCGTGTTGCATTATGAGAAAATTTCCCCACTAAATTTAGGGGCGAAATTTCCCTGCTAAATATAGCTGAAAAAATTCCCCTCTATATTTAGCAGAAAAATTCCTCTCTAAATTTAGCGGAAAAATTTCCCTGCTAAATTTAGTGGAAAAATTTCCCCCTCAAAATTTAGCAAAACAATGTCCCCGATAAATTTAGAGAAAAAATATCCCTGCTATATTTGGCAGGAAAATTTTCCCCACTAAATTTAGCGGAAAAATTTTTCGCTAAGACTGGCCACTTTTGGTTGCGGTGAGAGTGTTTGAAGTACTTGTGTTCCCGGCACTGCTCCAACGCTGCTTGTAAGGTACCTGTTCATTGCTTCGTGTTACGTCATGGCATTGTAAGCAGACAGGAGTGAATGGCAATAATAAAACCAAAATGAGGAATCATAGTTCCCGAATCAATCTCAACAGCACAATCTCGCCGCTTTGAGCAGGAAGGAAATGCACATTCAAACTGCACATACACATGAGAATCTGGAGTGAGCTACTCAGGAGGGGCAAATGTTTGTGGGATGTTGTTTGCATGTCCGAGAGTGTACTCTGGATAGTGTATAGCTGGCCTACCATGCGGCACTGTCACACACACAGTCTTCGAAAGCTGCTTGCACGCACACGCTCTTACTATACACCTTTCCAAGAAACACTCGGCCCCAGGGACGGGAGAACCTTTTTCCTAACTGAGTGAACTGTTCATTTCGATAGGCGCAATTTCAGACACTGCTGGCTGCTAAATTCTCGCTTTTTCCCACTGTTGCTTTTTGTTTTGTTTTATGGTTTATGTATTTTTATGAGGACATTGAGAAATCATTGTACCACATTTGAAACAAAAAACAATTTGTAAATTATTTTTGTTAGGTATACGCAAAACAGGGCAGATATGCGTGTAATGTCTGTTTTAGTTTTACAACGAGTTTCGACGGCACCACCCATTCAGCCATGTCACTCGGCAAAGCGCTTAGCTGTCGACAGTAAATGAAATCGGAAGATAGCCGAAAGGCATGCATATTTTACGCGCACAAATAACGTGTTTACCGATGTACACGACAGGACTCTGACATGAAATTTAGCAAGTGTTAACATTTTAACAATATATCGGTACGTACCACTCGACGCCTTAACTTGCATTGATAGCACGATGTGCACGGACGCACGCATCTATGCGCCAAGCCAGAAAGTTGCGCAAGACTCTGCTCCTTGCTTGCAATTGACAAAGTGCCTGACTTGGTCCGACCCCAAAGAATATGCTAACACAATCACCGGCTTTCCCGCTTCTTTAGCATTGCTCTTCATCGCTTCTATCGTCTGCTCGCTCTCTCACTCGTTGTGCCTGGTTAGTTGTTCTATTTTCTTGTTTACATTTTTTTTTTATTCACGAAGAGAACATAGCAGTGTTAGAAACATGCTTTCACGAAACTATGTTCGTGCTCTGTACTGATCGGCGGTATTCATCGCACGTATGCAAGCAACGAACTTTGCGATAGTAAAATATTCTTTCATGAGCATTTCTTCCATAAAACAACAAAATTAATTTGAGATTCAAGTTAAATGTATCTCCTGTGCAGCCGCACCGAGACACGGCCCACCCCACTTTTTTTTTATGAATTTCAGGCGGCAGGGGTGTGGGCGATGACTCTGAATATTACTGTAGTCAAACATGGCGTTTTACGGTTGCCAGCAGCTATTTTGCAAAGGGTCTATTGTAAAAAAAGAAGGAACAACGAAGGCAAAAAAAGATGAGGCAGGACAGAGGGCTTTAAAAGACTTTGAAGAGGTTTTGCCAGCTGCAAAACTTAAAAAACAATGAGAAAAGAAACTACAGAAGGAGGACGTGGCGATGCTGACGCGGTGGTGCGGGCCTGGAAGGCTGAGACTTTAGTTAGTGACTGCTGCGCTCCTTATAAAACGTTATTACGCATATGACAGTTTGGTAAATAAATCTAAATACAGTCAAACCTCTATGTAACAAACTTCTATGTAACGAAACCCTCGATGTAACGAAGTGCATAACTTTTTCTAACCGCAAGTGTATGCATGCCATGTATTTTTAACCTCTATGTAACGAAGTCCCGTTTGCCGAAATTTCGATGTAACAAAGTTTCATGGACAATTCAGCACAAAATTTTGGGTCCTAAAGGAGATTTTGGGTCCTAAAGGTGATTTTGGGAAGCAAACGCACCGAAACGAGCCCCCGATAAACGGACGACGGTGAGCCTGATTAGCTAGACACCTGCGATGTCCCCAGTAACCGTCAAGTGGTGGACGCGATGCAGGCCGTCTGGCTATGCGAACGTATTCTGATTCCAATAATAATGTCAAGGGTGGCCCGGAAAAAGGTGACGGAATACTTTCAATAGAAATAAAGGCGGCCTCGGTGAGCTTTGTGCACCCGGTAAACATTTGTGGAAACTTTCTTTAATGTTAGCCCCGAATTTCTATGTAGCGAAATTTCGATGTAACGAAGTAAATTCCGAATTTTACCAACTTCGTTACATCGAGGTTTGACTGTATAACCAAATATTTTGTAACAGTTCATCATAACCGGGGCTCTTTGCACGGCTTTTGGACCACCCCGGCTCCGACACCGCTGTGCCGGCTCGTATTGCCGCACCCCATACTCGGTGCAGCGTGCAGAAACGGTTGCTTCCCCTGCAGGTTCTGCTGACCTTTGACCCCGTGCTGGTGGAGAAGGTGGCAGTGCTGCTCCTGTCTGTGATGGAGGACAACCCCGCGGTGCAGCAGCTCTACACCACGGGCTTCTTCTTTTTCGTGTTGCTCTACACGGGCTCCAACCTGCTGGGCATTGGCCAGCTCCTGCACTACTCGCACACCAGCCAGGCCTTCCGCCTGGACGAGGCAAGTCGTCCCCGGGTCTAGGGCGCCCGAATGCTTCTTCGACCAACGCGTTTACCGCGCCTTAAGAAGTGGCATCTTGATTTCCTTTCGATGACGTCGTAGACGTGTCACGTTGTCTCCGACCGTGATCCCGGCGGTGTCGCAGCGGCGGTGGTGGACGTGGTTCACACCTGTTCTGCTGCAGGCCGCTCTCCATTTTGACACTCCACGGAAGCTTTGGCTTCCGGAAGTGTGTAGAGACGCCACGACGACAGCGACGCCTTCGTTCCATCGTGCTTTTCCCTGGGACTTCAATGCGCAAGCACCAGGATCGCGACATCCGACAGCACGACAGTCCGGCTTTCGCGACGTCATTTGTTGCCACTTCGGAACCTCTTTCGACGCATGGGCGGAAGAGCAGGCTAGACACTCCAGTTGAGGATGCGTTCCAGACACCGTACCGGGACGGCTGGGGGAAGTCTGGCTGCCACGAAAGGCCCGGTCACGCAAGCTTTTTAAATATGTAGCATTAATGGGGCGAGCTCTTAACACTTTCATGTGCAAGCCTGGGACGTAGCCTCAATAGTCCATGCAGTGGCCAGCTGCATATATGAGGACTTCCCTCGGTGTGCGCTTAGGGACAGCAAGGCAAAATGCACATACCACTACAAAGGCTCTTGTTTGCGGGATTGTGTATCAGCGAAGCGAAGCAGGGGGACAACAGCGGGGGCAGCGAGCTAAAGAGGAGAGGCAGAGCCATGCGACCGCAAAGCGAGAGCTCCAGGCACAGCAGCAACACGAAGCTAGCTGCCATTACACAGTGGCCGACCGGCAGTTGGGCACCAGTTCACAGACAGTCCTTTTGGCGCGACGTGCGATGGGCATGTCAGGCTCATTTCGAGTGGCAAGATTCGAAGGTCTTCAAATGCTATGCATTTACAATGCCTTTAAGAATGCTAAAGAGACGGACAATTTTTTTCGTTGAATAAGGGACATTGCTCTTTCTGTAATGTCTAATCTAATGTTGTGAGATTCAGATAGTGCACAAAATTCTTCTAGTACCGCATTTTTTGGTGTGCAAGTCACGGTTTTTTCCTTGAAATTTCTCTTGGTGCATCTGATACCATGGTGTAACCTATGCTAGTTTTATTTTTCTAATCAAGTACGAACCTAACCATGCAAGGTGTAGGCCATATCCACATTTATAACATAAAAAGAATGGCAGAGCACTTTTTGCTGTGCATGGCGCAAGTTGTGTTTTATGTGGACAGCCCCTCACACCGTAGCATAGTTCTTTTAATGACTCTAGCCAGAAGACAGGGGCTCCGGGTGAACACATGCGTTGTTGCGGGGTGGTAGTGACTTGGTGGTGACGTGTTGGTGAACTGTTGTTGTGCAGGGCAGCACCTTGAGCCAGAGGAGCATTCTGGGCCAGATCCTGCCGGAGGCCATGGTCTGCTACCTGGAGAACCACGGGGCGGCCAAGTTTGCTGAGATCTTCCTCGGGGAGTTCGATACCCCGGAGGCCATCTGGAATGCTGAGATGAGGTGGGTGGACACCCTCGGAAGGGAGCTCCCTCCTCGGATGGGACAGGGTGGCCAGGGAGTACCTCGCAACATAGTTTTTCAGCCGAGACGTTGGCTTCCATGACAAACGTAAAGTGACAAGGGCCGAGCTTGGAGGTAGCCAAGTGTGTCTGTGGTACAACCCATCAATAACAAAAGCGGGAGTTTAGAAACATTCACAGTTTTTTGCCACAGTATGCGAAAAAGTGACAGTGATAGCTATTGTTTCACATAGAGATGCATGCTTTTATGCATGTACACTTTTTATCTGCTTGGTCCCACACAACACAGCCTTGTGGTTATTAAGTATGTAGGGAAGGGGACACACTGTACGCATGTGCCAACATCCCTCCCTAAGACTAAATCGATACAGGTGATGTGTGGTGTGTTGCTTTACATCTGATTAGTACACACAAGTCAAGTGTTGAGGAACGTGTAGTTGTGTCTCCCGACACTGCCACCTGACAAGAACCAAGAGCCTGCAGTTTTCCTGGCATCACGAGACGGTGCATGACGAAAGCACATGAAATGAGTTTTCTGCCTGGCACCATGCCGACATCACGAATGCAGCTTGTGTTTGCTATATTGAGAGCTTGATATGATGGACTGGCAGTTACAAAAAATGAGCTTGGCTTAAAACTTTTTTTTTTTTTTCATATTGTAATGTTTTGAATGAACACCTGCTCTCGGAAGGTCGCCTACTGTCAAAAGACTACCGAAACATTACTTGTCCTGTCTTCACGCGATATCCGACAAGACTCTATCTAGCTGTCACACTACCAGTTAAAACAGAATGCCAAGGGGTTGCAACTGCCTAGTTAGAAATAAAGGTTGGCTGGGCCTCTAACGAGATTAGGTGCATTTCATTTTATCGTGACACAGCGTAGGAAAAAATGTGGTAAGCATACTTGAAATATAAACTGCAAAAGCGAGGTACTATTTAAGATTTCTCGTTTATCGCCGTCATCCTGCCTTCTTTGCCAATTCGCTCGTTCAATGCCACTGTCAGAAGTGTGCGCCAGCAATTGCCAATAAATTTTTCGCAGAAAGGGCGCTACATCTGAAATGTTGCAACGTGATATTTACCACTAAATTACACCTTTGACAATAATTTGAGTGTCGATTTCTCTAGCCGATTTACAGCGTGCCTCAGGATTCGTGACACCCCATAAACTCTACTTCTTATGCAAGATATTTTTTTTTTTTTTTTGAGGATTTGTGAGTTAATGGGTTTGCCCTATAATTAGGTTGGCCTCTGACCTGCATCGCCGTGTCAAAGGGACGCAGGTTTGCAGTAGCACTCGCGCCATCCGCTAAGGCGGGGCTTCTCAAACTTTGCGGTCTCGAGGAATCCTTATCTTTCTCAATTGACAGCCCAGGAACCTTTTCCGGTCTTGGCACTGACGCAGGAAAATGTTGTAGAAGTCTATGTGTCTTGTAAACTTTAATTCACATGCTAGGGAGTGTTTGGGTCATATTTATGCTTGAGTGGACGGCCGAGAACGCCAAAAGCAGCTCTCAACTCAAAGAACACTCTACTTAGAAGGGTCAAGGAAATCTGGGGACTCGGGGAGCTTGTAGGGTTATTCTGGCGATCCTAGTTTGAGAGCCCGTGTGCTAAGGGGCGTGGTCCGTGTGCAGGCGCTTCATGATGGAGAAGATTGCCAGCCACCTGGGGGACTTCACTCCCCGGCTCAAGTCAAACACCCGGGCCCAGTACGAGTACTGCCCCATCCCGGCAGTGCGCTACCCGCAGCTGCAGCACGAGCTCTTCTGCAACATCTATTACCTGCGTCACCTGTGCGACACCAACCGCTTCCCGGACTGGCCCATAGCAGAGCCTGTGAGTTCCCAACGCTCGTTTTGACGGGGTGCACTGGACGTTTCGATTGAGCCGACTAGAGCTACCAAACGAGCTACACTCCAGAGTAACGACATTTCGGCCATCTTGGAGTTTAGATTCACTTTTTCCATTTTTCTGCAACCTTGGGACTTTTTGAGGCTTGCTGAAGTTCCCTGGGACAAAAAAGTTTGAGAACTCCTGATCTAGAGAGTGTTCTCAGAAAGTTTCATTTGTTTACACTGCATAGTTATTTTTTATAAATTATTATGGGTCCATCAACGCTAAAGTAAAGGTAGAGGTTCAAACACTTTGAACGAGTTTTTCTTCGGTTCATTTTTTTGGCAGAAATGTCACTTCAGGGAAACTATCGTTTGGTAACGGGACAAAAGGAAAAGCTCACTCATTGTTTTTCCTAACTGGAATTTAATGGGAATTAATGCAACTGTGGCACTGTATACTATTTTAACTTTGTGGATATCTTTTATAAAAGATGTTCTGATTTTGTCAACAACATAAGAGGCAAAAAACTTGTTTGATTTTTCAGCACAATGTTAGCATAAAATAAATTACTTTTTGGAAATTTTGTTTTCACAGTGGCACCCTCCAGGCATTCTGCTGCATATCTAGTGAAAAAAAATGTTCGGTATATTCAGTTTTCTAACGATAGCTTTCCTAAACAATGTCAGTCTATTTCAGATAAAAACAACTATAATATCTTTCATAATTTTTGTACACAGATGAAACTTTGCACTGCATTCTGCCTTGCAACTGCCAGTATATATGATAAATTTTATTTATATTAAGCTGAAGGTTTAAAAGTTGACCCTCTTGGGTAGTGTCCTCCCTCAATACCCCCCCCCCTCCCTACAAAGGCTCCACCAGGAGATGTAGTATTAAATAAATAAATGGCAGCTACACTTTCTCGTCGTCCAAAAACACCAATAGCGTGTCGATACTTTAAGCATACTCATTTAGTGGCTGTGCTGAGCACTTTGGATACGAGGATTGTTTGATTCCCATATCCCTTGGGTGGCGAGTTATTTGTTGGTGTACATCCACGCCTTGAGGAGGTTTTGGACTCAAAATCTTAGAAATTGTTAAGCGTCGAAACATCAAAACTTGCGATTTATTTACACATATTCTGATTGCTTTGCAAGATGTTCATTTTCCTACGATTGTCTTCATATTTTAGATCATGAATGGAGCTTTCTAGGCTGCTTTCTTGCCCTGGAACATACAAACATGCTCAATACTGACAGGATTGACATTGATCTGTTCCTCGTTCTTGCTGTCGTTACCTGTGAAGTATCGCTGTCTCTTATGGCATAGTTATTCTTACTCGCCTGCACTTTGCTCGAGCAGTGCTGCGACTCTTGCATCTGTCGGAGGTTTTACTTCGTTTCCAAGCAGCCACGACTGAGAATCAGTGTAGAGGTGTTTCTCGCCCAAACAGTTAAAATCTGCTGCCACCTAGTGAACACAAATTAAAGGGGCACTCAAGTGGTTTTTGAGTTCGTGTTTTGATGATGACAGCTGAATTTAGACGCCCTAAGTATCCCTAAAAACCAAAAAGTATAGTCATACGGTGATTATTTCTTTAATAAAAATGTAATTGAAGGCCGCCAAACCTCGGATCTGTCCGAAAACGAAACCACTCTCATGGGTCCTCGCACGCTTATCAAAAGGATCTCGGGCCAATGGCGTTGGACGACGTTCCGTCGCGCAGTGATCCCGAGGTAGCCGCATCGGCCGAACCTCTTTGTCATTCAAGCTTCGATCAGGGCGGGGTTCTCTACGCTCGAGGACCTGACGCCGTTAGAGGTTGAAATTCTTCGGCAAACAGCCGACCTGGGGATGATTTCCTATGACGCCACTCCGACGTGCGATGTGGACAATAGCAGCGCTTCGGAGTCATGTTCGGGTTCCGAGGACGACGAAACGCAGACCTTTTCGAGCATTCTTCGATTTGCGGTTGGGGCAAGTTGTAACCAAACCAATGTTTGACATCGCAGCGTTACCTCTGGTACGTGATGTCAAATGATGTCGCCACGTTGACTTTCGCCTCGGGAGGACGGAGGCGAGCGCACACCTACGACTGCGTCCGTTGCAACCGGGGCGACCGCGACCGCTCTGCGCCGCGCGTACACACACCTGCAACCACTACAACAAGCGCAGCGGGTCGTCAGCACGGCGACCGCTTCTATACGCCGCCGTCAGCTGTTTCAGCGGCCCTTCGAAAAAGGGGACGCACTGCTACTCAATGCCGTAACAGAATATACACAGACAGTTTTCTATAGCCTAGAGCTTTATTATTATTTTTCTTGATAGGCTTGCAGGGTACAGTGGACGAAAAAAAGAAAAGAGAAGGTGCAGTACGCCGTCTTGGACGATCACGACTCTAATACACGACATTGCAATAGTACAAATATCGCTACACGCCTTTTCTACGATTATAAAAGACAAAGTAATCTTAGCAGCGAAATAGCAACGTAGAAATATGATTTCATGATCAGATAGGCGTTGCGGCGTTCAGGATTGCTAACACTAATCACTTTTCTCCGGCGAGCGTGAAAATTCGCATCCTTTATACGGTACGCTCCAGTAATACTTTGAACTTGAGCACACGCATGAAATGCGCCAAATAAGAAATCGAGGCGATGTTCGAGGACACAAATGCTTAGAAAGCACCACTGTAGTCGAAGTAAGCAAACATGACGGCACGGGCGTTTCTGCTGTCTTGAGAGTGCCGCCACGACATCACCGCACGAGTAGGTGGATCTTCCCTTCTAGTACGTGCTGGGTTATCATAGCGACACACGATGAAAATTCAGAGTCTAGGATATCGCTTTACGCGGAACGATGAGCTTTCACCACGCCGTCCACGTCAACGATCACCACCGACGCCATGTTTGCGCCGGCCCACGACCGGCCTGCAACGTGCGCAGATACGTGCGCTTCCGCGCATCCCGGGGGAACGGGAAATTCACCCCCCGCGGAGGAAGGCAAGGAGAAAACGTAGTCCCTTGTTTGTGAAACGATAATTGCAGTATCGCGTATTCTAAACTAGAAATATTTTGCGTCTTGTGAAATTATCATGCACAACATATTTAAATGAACTGAAAA
>JAZHYW010069307.1:0-10055 GCA_037355805.1 Ixodes ricinus
TAACGATAAGACTGGTTCGCACTTTATAGTGTCGGTGGTATCCACACCAACCAAACTACAAAAAGAACAAAGACACCGGAAAAACTGCGGCTCACGATTGTTTTGCGAGGCTACTTCTTGCATTGTTTGTCACGTTGTGCTGACAAACGGTTGCCTGGTGACCATGTCGCTGTTTTTATTTTCGTCGTTTTGAACGCAACGTACGCAACTGTCTGAAGAACTTTTTGGTATAAAATACATGTTGCGGAGGCGTTGTGGAGGCTCTCATCCACCACGCACTCGACGACAACAAATTCAACTATGGTCCCCAACTTCGTTTTCTACAGTATGTCCCATATTTAGTTTTTTTTTTTTTTTTTTTAATGCAAGAGTAAATTACGCATACCCGTACGCTCATTGTTCACCCGAATGTACCACAGAGGTCCGAAGCAGACGCCAAAGTTTCAGCACTAATTAACCGTTATTTTATTCAAAAGTTATGTGATTTTCTGAAAGTTCCAACGAAAAAATGGCAGCCGACAGATCTCTCGAATACTTTGAGATTTATGGCGCCAGTTATCGAAAACGGGCCAAAAACGGCTCCATTTTCACATTGAAATTTTCCGAAAATAGATTATAACGTGTGAATAAGGTAACGGTTAATGTTGAAGCTTTCCCTTCAAGTTCGGACCTCTAGCGTCACGTTTGGACAGAGAATGAGCGTTTGTCAATCTCTAATTTCTTTTTGCGATAAAACAAATCGCCACGACATTTTTTTCTGGGGCACGCTGTACGTAGAATATGAAGGCGCAAGTCAACTAAAATCATTGGCACACCCCTTTAATGCTAGAAACTCATCTTCAGAAAGAAAAATGCTACGCGGTTCACTCCTGGTGTCAAAACGTACACGTACAATCGTGAAGCATGGTTTCTGTCATGGTCACATTGACCAGACACGCGAAGTCAGTCTCTGCTCAAAGGGCCAGATGCCGTGGCGGTGGGGAAGGTGACACCCCTGCTCCGGGAAGAAGGCGAGATCATCGTGGGACTGTGGGCTCGGTTGATTTGTGTCGTGGCGGAGTGCCTTCAGTTGGAACCTCAGAGCCGGGCTAGAAGATGACCCGCCTCTGGACCAGGATGAATCCTATGACAATGACGAGGCCGATTCCGACGATGACGCCGACCCCGACGCATATGTACATGCTCTGGATGGAGAGCAGCGGCTTGTTTCTGTCGAAGGCCTGGCCGCCGCTCTGGGACCGCATTAGGAACGCCTGGGATCCTTCGAACATAGCTGTAGCCTAGATTGAGATGAGACTGCGTCTCCCGAATTCAGCAGCTTCGCTCACGCGTGCACAGGCAGAAGCTGCTTTCTCCTCTTCTACAATCGAAGTTATACAAAAAATTTAAAAAAAAACGAAAACTAAAACATTTTTAAACGCAGCCAAGGATACACTGACGCAGCACTGATCAGTGGCTAACACGAGCATTTAGCGACATCATGTGTTATGCTGACCCCGTAAGCAAAGAGCTTGGGACAGTGGTACGGTTGGTACGGTGGATAGAAGGATAGGTGTCAGCATCGGCTCACGAGAGATCCAGAGCCGTATATAGGAAAAGAGTTTAGCCATTCATTGGGAAGTATAAGAGGCTAATAGACCGATCTCACGAGCTAGTTTGAGTACGCCACCGCTGCCCACATGCATCGTGGGAGCTGTAGTCTTTCTGCACGCGCGACAACCCTGCTGGAGGTCTGCGCGAGCAGAGCACGAGGCGGCATGAGCTGTCTCGTGAACTGGCGTCTGCCTCCTACGAACTACAGTTATGGTGGCGTCACGCATGCGTGAAACACTTGGTGAGATCGGTCTATTAGGAGCCGCCATTGGCCAAAAGCGGGCTAGGCGTGTTCCAGGCAGACATGTACAAGTTACCAGATAAAAGTAATTAAGTTAAGTAACTGAGTATTGACCTCAAAAGTAATTTGAGTAGAGTAAAAATTCTTCAAATGGAGAGGAATTGAGTAAATTACTAGCTACCCTAAAAATTAGCGAATTACTTTTGAAGTAACTTTTATATATATTTTTATGGTAACAAGAAAGTACATAGGTTTTGATCCGCTAGCGAAATTCTGTTAGCCAAATATAATGCGGCTTGTGTTCTCACAGAAATGCTTTAATAGCTGGTTCTGCTTCTGCGTGACTAATTGTTTTGTACTTTTTTTTTGTTTTTGGCCAATTATGTATTGCGAATATATCATTTCTACTTTGAGGTTTAACACTGCCTGAGCTTGATTTTGCAGACAGTGTTTGCTTGTTTACAGTGTTGCTTAAAGTAATCTAAAAAGTACTTGAAGTAAAGTACAAAGTAAATGAAAGGTTATGTACTTCAATTAAAGTAGTAAGTACTCCAGGTGCAATGTAATTGAGTTAAGGTATTATAAATACAATGTACTTTAAAAATAAAGTACAAGTACTTTTAACACAATATTTTCTTATGCCCTTTCATTCCCCTGCCTATTCCCTCTCTGAAATATCATCTGATCATCGAACATCTTATCTCTTTTTGTGCAAGAATATTCGTTGATAAGAAAACCTACCACTAACATTTGAAAGTAATTTGTAATTTGAGTAGAAGTTACTTGAAAAAAGTAATTCGAGTAAACTACTGATTACCAAAATAAAGACGTAATTGAAAGCTACTGAACTTCTCAAAAAAGTAGTTAAACTACAGTAACTTGAGTAGAGTAGTTGAACTACGTACAAGTCTGGTTCCAGGGAGTCTTCACAAATTCGAATGTGGCCAACCAGAAGCCGGAAATAATACACTGGTGGTGGTCGCGAGAAACGAAATTAATATGTGCGTCGCAGTAACTCTCGGTGACTGAAAATATGGTGCACGTGGTGTTTCAATAACGGTCATCCAAAATGATGGTGGAAGAGCGCAACTAGCGTACTGATTATGTCGATCGTTCCGATCGACATAATCAGTACGCCAGGCGCCGAAGGCCGGGAATCTGCAGTCTGAGCGGTCAGACTCTGTCCGAGCAAAACAGAGTTCGAGCGGCACTTTGGTTTCTTAAAACCTTTGCATGGTCATAATCGAAACATCACGTGCACCATATCTTCAACCATAAAGAGTTACTACTTCTAACCCTTACGCTCTTATTAAAACCGTTTCTCGTTACCACCGCTAGAGGATTCTTTTCGGCTTCTGGTTGGCCTAGAGAGGTTCCCAAGCCCTACCTCCATCTGCATCTGGTGCACGCCCTCGCTCTGCCTGCTCCTCCCACTGACCAAACACGGCAAATGCCCCTTAAAGGGAATCATATATCCCTCCGCCACCTCCGCATCCAATAGCGTCCCATCGTTTCCGTGACGTCGCGGCAAACGCGCGAGGAGGGTCTTGCCTTTTTGTACATATTTGCTTTATCTTTCGACTCTGACTTAGCATTGTGGAAGCCACGAGAGGGAGATTAGAGTCTTACCCCTCCGATCGAAACAAGGACGACTTTTGGGGATTAGTTCCCCCCCCCCCCTCCGATGAATACAAAGACTGCTTTCAGGGGCTCGGTTCCCCCCCCCCCCCCCGATGAATACAAAGGTCGCTTTTTTAAAAAGTGGGGGTCGAAGACAAGTTGCAATTACTCTGTGGCCATTATCTATCCATTGAAGCGGAACAAGGAGCGTTTCCAGCGAACTCTTCTTTCGACTGCGGAGAGGTTTGAAACCGGCGCACCACGCTTGTGGGAGGAGCTTTTCCTACCGTCTTGAGTTGTAACCGCATGGCGGAGCGCCCGGAGCGCCCCTAGCGGACGCCACCGGCGCCGCGCATGCGCGATGGGGACGTGGGCAAGAAGCTCGCCGTCGCCCATAAACACACCATTGAAAGGCGATGTTGTCGGCGTCAGTGTGAGTCCCCCTGCCCTTTTTCGCGTTCGAATTGTTGGCTCTACGTCTTCCTGGCGATGTCTGACTATCTTGAGCGGCGTCAGCGAAATTAGCGAGGCTCGTAACACCTCAAAACTTCGCGTGAATAATGTGACATGTGGCGATTCATTCCGCGTGGACGCCGCAGAATGTACGCTAAAGCCTGATTCGCATGATGAGATTTCGCTCGGAATTTTCAGCCGCGACGCCGCTCGGGCTGCAAAAGCGTGAACCGTAGCTGAGATGGTCGACGTCGATGCTGAAAATCGCAAGCAGAATTGGACCAACTGAATTAGGCATAATAAGTCGGCGATGGTCACTGGTAACAATGATCAACATCATCTTGAATCTAATGTTTACATCGAGCCTGCTAACCAACCTTCAAATTTAAGTCTTTTGGGGCCTGCACTTACTTCTTATCGCAAGTACCGGGCCAAGATTTGGCCTACGGATCGGCGTCGTCTAAGAGAGCAGACGACAAGCAGAAACGTTTGAAAGAGCAGACGACAGTTCGAACAATCAGGCAGCCGTTTGAACTTGAAGACGCACTGAACTTAGTCCGCAGGTGGTCCGCACAACTTGACGGTTTTCTGGCGTTCATGTTGGAACAAAACAAATAAATCGGATGACCACAAGTACCCGTGAATTCAACCCAAAGTGCTTCCCGCCCAAGCAATCGTTGTCCGACGGTGTCTGCTTTTCCCTTTTCACGGCACATATCCAGATTCTCGGACGAACCGAGCACGTGAAAACTGACCTTCAAACCTTTCTCGACACTTTTGGTACGGCCCCAGTAGCGGCGTTTTGACGAGAAGGCAGGTTTTTGTCTGGTTCCTTTGAAAACAACGCAGGAATACACGTCTGGCATGGGGACTTCTGCCCACAGCCCCAGACCGGAAGTGCGACCGACGCGCCACCACCGCGACGTGACGTCACAGAGATGAGTTCGTGTATAGGATGATCGGTGGCCGAGTGGGCTACAGCACACCACCTCGGAGCACGTGGAGCGAAAGCTCGCGCTGTAGAACCCGGGGATTTTCGGCTAAATCCCCACCCCTGCCCGTTTCGATCTGGATGAGCATCGTACCGGCGTGCGGTCGTGTATCACAAATGCGTGATGCACGCTAAAGACCCCAGGCTAGCGGTTGTACTGCTAGTGAAAAGACGGTGAGAGTGCAGGCGAGCTGGTGGTAGCTAATTATGTTGTATCTGTGTCTGTTCCTTCTACTGAAAGTTCTTCCGATTTCATCCACCGCAGTCTCAGGTGTAATACAACATGGTTGTACTGCACTGGCTAAATTTCTCATCTACAGCTCTGAGACAAGTCGCCCGTTGAAGCAGACTAAGTTCTAGGCTGTTTAAACATTCACACACCCCAAAACTATCTATGCACGGCTGTGGAGAGGAGCAGCCGGTCAGGATGAAGCAGTGGCGCTGCTCTCGACACTGAGGTGCGTCGTCCGCTTGCGTTGGCTGCGATCCGGGTTCTTTCTGGCTCCTCAGGTAAATATCGCGTGCGAGCGCTCCTTAAACTACTTTTTAAAAGTTAAATTATGTTGATTTTGGACATGGGGCTAACGTAACAGAAGAATAAGCCTGCCGATGTTTTAGTCGTCGTCGTCGTCGGGAACGGCAAAGAAGGAGGCTTTCTTTTTTCTTTCTCGCAGAAATGTATCTCGTAATGCATTTGGGAGAAAAGCAGTGTTTGCCGTTTTGCCATCGAGGTATTCTGGACGCATGGGGCTATCTTTCCGGGAAGAGCACCACTAACGAGTACTTCTAGCGAAACAAACGAGTTTTTCCCGGCGCAGCGTCTGCAATAGCCATTTAAGAGTATAAAGCGCTGGATATCCTGACTTATCCAACTGCCGCCATCTTTTGATCGTGCCGCGGGCGCTCCTATTGGATGCCGGCGACGCGTCGCCATTGTTGGCTCATGGCACATCCCATATCCAGACGCGCACGCTCCTATTAGTCTCATGTTGATGCCTGTGACGCGCCGCCGTTTGCGAGCACGCTCCCATTGGGCCACTGTATAGATGGCGGCACCGCGCCGTTGTGACAAACTAGATTGGCGGCGACACTCCGCCATTTTTGGCTCAAGTCCAACCCAGCATTCACAAGCTTGGCGGCACTTGTTTTAAAAAATTCAAATTCATCCAAAGCCTTATCTAAAGCGGGTTTCACATGCAGCGATTATGGCCCGGGCGGCGCGATTTCTGCCGTCGCGGCGCTCAGGCCAGCCGCAGCGGCTGAGCGGCAGGGTTCCACCAGGTTGGAACATTTTCGCAGCGGCAGAGCGGCAGCTTCCGCGCTGGCCACTCACAGCGCGGCCGGAAATCACGTGACAGAGGAAGAAACATTGCGGGAAGCTCGCGCATAAGACGGCGGCGTTTTCACGTTTTTGAAGAGGACGCCAAGCATAGAAAGCAAGCAAGCGACTGGTTTGCGGTTTCTCTTTTCCGCCGGGTCGAGCTTCTTTGCTTCAGCAGTCGCGCCGGAACTGTTCAGGAGGTTATGGAGGAGGGGGATTGCTGTCCCCTTCCTCGGAATTTCTTTCCTCAATGAATTACGCGGCTCTTTTTACTTTCCTCGACTGAATACCGACTGTTATCGAGCGCAAGAGACGCTAATCAAAAGCGGCTCGTGCGAGCGCTAGCGAGAAAAACATAAGAAGAAGACGAACTGAGCGACATTGACGTGTCTTTTCCAACACAGATCGTCACACCAAGTAAGACAAAATGTATCGCGCCCAGTTCAATGAACTGCTTATCAGTGAAGTGTCGAAGCGTAGGGTTCTTTGGAACGCGCAGCTCTAAGAATTTAAGAGGAAAGGCATTAACATTGTTGTTCGAAGGCCTCTGTAACCGACTGAGGGCATCTGCTTGCTGCAAGCAACATTGGTCATCGCAACGGCAGAAAACGCTCATGTGAAATGAAACCTCGCGATCGGTGCCGCCGCGCCGCTAGCGGCAGCGATTTTGGCCGCGGAATCGGTGCATGTGAAAGTCGATAGGCATACCTACCGTTGTCATGATATTCAGGCTTCTAGGGCGCCGCCACCATGGCCCTGCGAGATTTTTCCCGCGCTCTCCTCCGGCCTGTCCAAACGCTCGGTGCCAGGGAAAAAGCGAGCCGAGCCAGTTCTCTAGATCTCCACGTGCGGCGCTTACAACCAAACCGGAAACATGAACAGAATCGATCAAAGCACGCTGTCGAAAGTGTGAGCCCGGGGCATAACTTGCATGTTTCGTTGTTCTCAAAATCGAATGGAGACAGGCCGATCTCTGTTAACTCGTGATTTTTACATTCTGCACTGGTCTTTACGCTGTTTCGCTGGATGATACCTCAGAATGCAAGATTTAGTGCGAATCTGTTATCGTGGAAACAGTGCGAAAACGACGCACGAAGCCGTAGATGAAGAAGAGATATACCGGACGAGTGCTGACTATACTTCTGGTTTTCTGGTTTGTGTAGGTGGGTTGTGTTAGCAACATATGTACAAATCATCATCACCACCTACTCGGCCTTTATGATCAGTACTTCATTTTGTCTTTGTTTCCATGTTGTACCCGCAGCGACGGCTAGAGACGGGAGCTCATAGCGTTGGCAGCTGCTCTTTAAGTCACGAGCTTGTGCCGCCGGGATGTGCCCCAGAGCAAGGAGCTCGCGCTTGCTAGCCTTTCCTGCGGTACATCATAAGGTGAAACAGAGTATAGGCCTCCTGCGCTGAAGCTTTGAACAAACTGTCAGCGCCTCGTTTCGGGTAGTACAAGCTCACCTGATTGAGCCTCGCACTACTTATGGCACGTTGGTCGAGCTTTTTTAATTCCTGCCTGGTGCTAGAAGCACGAAAAACACCTTTGGACGCCAAAAATCAGCCAGACTCTCAACGCCGTAAGACAATCAAAAGTGCCAAATTCATGCCACCACCGCTAGGGTACGCGTCTCTCGTCTTCTGGGCGGTGACGTCGAAACACCTGTGTCGCGACGCTTTCATTTTTCTGTTTCCTTTGTCATGTCTGCTTTGGAACGCGTGAAACGGCATCTCCATGGCTCACTGTCACGTTCTTGGAGTGACAACGGGTTAGAGAAGAAGAAAAGGAGAAGGGCGAGCTGACGACAAGCGGAGAGCACGAGGTGTGTGTCTCGAGCGGAGATTCGACGACTGAACCTGAAGGGCGGCAGTTGACCCGCCAACGCTCCCGGCAGACCAGGCTTCGCACCTGGTGAACCCTGGCTTCGCTCCAGGTCTTTTCGCCACCATCAAGCCGGAGCGGCGTCGTGCTCGCTGCTCGCACCAGAAGCTCGGAGCACTGGATTTTTGAGCTCGAAGACGGACACGAAGGGACGGCCTCGCACCGTTCCTGTCAACCCAGGCCGCGTTCCTGGTTGGTCAAGCGACATCATCGAATCGGTGCTGGGCGGCCCAGAGCTCCTAGCAAGCTTGGACCCGCACCCGTGACATCGAAGAACAAAGCCTGGCTCCGTCCCAAGCAAGATCGACGCTCGAGACTGTGAGTGTTCTCAGCTCCCATTTAAAGACGACCGAAACTGACTGTAGTGACTGTAGCTATTTAACCACTCTATTTTAGTTTAATTCGCTTCTTCCTTTTTTTGTGCTTGTGAGTAAATTAATTTTCATTCATCTACTTATGTGTCGCTTCGTCTTTCGACCTACCCTCGTCCCCTCGGAGGAACGTGACAATTGGCGAGCCTGCCAGGATCCGTGGCCCATTTCTGACGTCTCGTTCTTCTGAGAGGTAGAGGAGCGCCGGAGGGCGAAAGGCATCCGGGGTCATGGAGGCCGAGAGATTAATCGCGTGTCGGAAAGGAATTGGGCTATGCTGGGCCAGAGTTGAAGAAAATGGGTGGACGACGAAAGAGCATGGATGAGAGAAGATGACACACTCAATGAGGTAACGAAACTCGGAGAGTCCTTGGAAATGGACGAGGTGTCACTTAAGAAGTGGCTAGAAGGTCACCTATCGTTCGTAAAGCAAGAGTGGGAGCTGGAATTTGAAGAATGGGAAATGCTATGGCAAGAGACGGACAATGGAGGTGACGGAGATTCCTTTGAAATGCAGAAATCTAAAAGAGAGACGGCCTCGCGACTCTCCCGTCTTCAGGCAGAATCTTGTAGCCTGAAAGAGATGATCGGGCTTTTGGAAGCAATAGTGGCTACAGCCCAAGATGCGATGCGCGCATCAGTTGAAGAGCGATACGCGGATGAGAAACTTGGGGGTGACTCGATAACACTCATCCGCTCCCTGAGTGCAGACAAAAAGGCGCCTGGCAGGGAAATGAGATTATTCGGGGAGGCTTGCAAACTTTACGAAGGTTTAAGCTGCACCACAGAAGAGATGAAAAATGAGATGCCGAGCGTGGAGGACGTAACCAATGAATTGTTGCTGGGGCTTCTAGCCAGTGATGCTTCGGAGTCCCGACAACGAGATAGCGGCGAGAAGTTCGAAATAAAAAAATGTCTGACTGAATCGCGTCGAACGAAACGCAGCGTTGTTCCTCCGGGAGAGCCACAGAGTCAAGTATCTTACGTAGTGCCGATCAGAGGAGGGCGGAGAGAGCGCTTCAAGGAACGCAAGCTTCGTCGCCGAACAAGAATCACTAGGCTGAGACAGGACGCACGCCAGATAAGCAGGAGTCAGACACGAGTGCGCCAGAAGATGCGGAAGCAAGTTCGGATACAAAAACAAACCGGAAGCACTAAATGCCCAGAGGTTGAGTCTGACCCTGCTGAGGCTAGCCTAGCACAGATTGAGTGTGACGCCAAAACGCAGTTAGGTCCCTGCGCCGAGCTGGGTCAGCTCGAAGGCCCAGGTTGGGCGGTTAGCTGATTTAGATTTAAAATGCCAACTTAATGCTGAAATTTGGACGGAACATTGTACACAGCATGTCTGTAGCGTTTGCTGCATGTCATAAGCTGCTTCGTTTTTGTTTGTTTTTCATCTTTCGATTTCGCACTTTTGTCATGGCGGTTTCAGTGTATTCTTTTCGAACTTTTACTTCGTAAGTGAGTTCTACGTGGTATTCGAACGCTAAACGAACTTCGGGTTTTTGAACTTTCATGATGATACTTTGCTACTTTCAGGCCAGTTATTTGGAATCAAGTTTGGGACTTAGCAATACATG
>JAZHYW010069308.1:0-75489 GCA_037355805.1 Ixodes ricinus
AGCCGTCCCGTATCACTTACAACGTGCCTGTCGAGGATAAAAACGCCGGAAAAGATTGGCAGAGAACCTTTCACATAATTTGGGGGCATTGCTTTAGGGTGGTCGGCCCTTTATTTATGTTGGCAAATATTCAGTTAGTAATCAAATATATTTTTATAACGATCAATAAATTTTACTTTATAAAGTTCACGTAACCGCTTGAGACCGACGCGGAAGGACGATACTCAAAACTACGCTGGCTGTGGAGTCTCCGTAAAAATGTTTTTCTGTTTGCTGATTGGCAGTGTGAAACATCTGCTTGCAGGGTACGCCAAAAAGCACTCTGTGCTCACATGATAGATTGGAAGTCAAATGCACGAAATGTTCAAAAAGAGAGAGATAATTAATGTTATTTTTCTAAATAATCCCTTACAGAACGCCTTGCTGCAAAAAGGGATGCGTAAAGATGCCCGCAATGAAATTCATAATTTTAGATAAATAGCACAAAGGACAGACGAATATTCCTAAAATCTTAGTATAAATCACATTTCATCAGCTTGCATAAGCTCGAAACTTCGCTAAATACTGCCTCGGGAGGCTAATGTTATATTCGGTTTTACCTGCACTTGTTTTTGGGCCCTCACTTTACAACACTCTGCTTGAATAGTCATGCGCTTTAACATTTCTCTATGCTGCCATATATCATTGCGAGACTGCTGTAAATACTGCACAACTTTACAATTATAACATCTATTGCTAGTGTTGCGAACATCACATTTCACCAGAAAGCTTAGCTGTTTACCATGGTATGCACGTGACGTCATCACACTATAGGCTGGTAGTCATTGTGATTTCTTCTTGCTGCGAAAATCGAATTTGATGGTGTAAATTGCACGCTGCAGGAGGTTCAAGCTCAGTGAAAGCCAAGTATTTGAAAGGCACGTATTAATATTATTCTCATTGCATCGTCGTGAGGAACAGCACGAACGTCTGGCACGACAAAAACGTGCTTTTTTTGGCAAGAGCGTTTTTGCAAACAAAGTAGTTTCCGGGGTAACGCTTTTTGGCCTGCGCCAAAGATGTGGGGAAGAGGAGCCTTTACAACACAGTATGTTTTTAAAACTAACCCCCCTCCCCTCCCCCCCACACACACACGCACACACACACACTTCTTTTACAGCGGAGCTGTTAAGGGCTAGTTTCCCCAGTACCGTGTCCGTCAGCAAACAAATGATGACACTACACTTCGGACAGCTACCGCCATCTCTAAGTGACGACGGCAACCAGACAAACGGCTGGTTGGTTGTCTCGTTGCCGCCGTCGCACGTAGATGGCGGCAACCTCTCCAGCCTTTCCACTCGCGGCCGTCAATTACTTCATTCCCACCATAGTACAGCTTCCCTGGTCTTCCTTCTTCACCGAAGTGGAAAGCCTGAAAGTATTCCTGAGGAATTGCCTCCTCCGTTTGTGTGTGCTAATTCGACAATTTTATTTGTCACTTTTTAACAGCAACCCTTCATTGCTTTTATTTTGCACCCCGTGAAGTTTAAAAGGGTCCTAAAACGATATCGGGTTGGAATATTCATGAATTTTCTGAGGCGTACTGGTCCTAGTCTGGCCCAAGTATACTCGCACAGGCCGCCACTGATTCAGACGCTTCTTTGTCGCGGTGAAATTGCGAGGATAAAATGAGACTATTTCTTTTAGTCTTGCCTTCGCAAAGATTGATGACGTAATTGTGGGATCAAAACCACCCGCCTAACGACAGTCGAGCGCGGCTCATGGATTGGACAGGAGAACTGCGTGAGCACTATTCCAACTCCAACGCCCTATAAGTGGCGGGGCGGTAGTTCCAAGATGGCGGAAGAGACGGGGATGGATTCTCCAGGATATCCCGTGCGCCTGCTCGCTGACGCTGTTCAGCGCGGTAAAAAGATTTATTTGTCTACAAATGCGAAGCGGTTAGGAAGGGATTATATTACAGGTGACGGAGATGCTGATGCACGTTAGGAAAACGAGTGAGCGCGTTTTAGGCACCGGCCACGTTAGTGTTTGTGGCAGAATATTTTTGAGGGTGATGAAGATATCGTACTTGCACTTTGCCTGGCCATTAGTGCTCTAAAAGAGAGCCACGAACGGCGACCGTCAAGCTTCGGAAGAGCAGCAATACACAGTATTGGTGTCTTCGCGTCACAGCCTCACAACTCGCTGCTCACCGTTTCGGCTTTAGTGTATTGCAACACGTAATCGAACTGCTCTATGGTTAATGATAGGAAGTTTGTTACCGCAGGCTACCGAGCGGTGTAGCATTACAACCGGAAGGTCGCGCTGCGCCTCTGAAGCACAATTTTCAGTGCGCGCCAGGAACGTCGCCGTGCTCATCACTCTAAACAAAAAAAAAAATGTTGTAGTCTTTACATTTTTTGTCAGATGTACGACAATCCAAAACTTCAGTTCGCCGTGCAGCCAACTGACGTCAAACTGACGGCCCCAACTTTTACGTGATGCTTGATGACGGCGCAATATAAGATATTAAACAGCTAAAGCACGCATGAAAGAGTACCGAAAAAAAAAGAATGACGTTTTGCAGTAGGGAAAAAACAAAACAAAAAACGATTACTTTTTTTTTACAGTCATTTACATTTACTTCAGCTATTTTAATAAGTTGCACAACTCGGCTATCAAGCCGCTCGTGAACGTTGGTATCGCCGGTTGAAGGTCAGTGCGCTGTACGTCCAACTGAAGTTAGGGGTGTCGTACGCTATGCAAAAACTGCCTATTAGCATAATCTTCGTTTTTAGGGGTTTTATTTATTGCTCTATCAAAAATAAATATATTAATATACCGTACATATTTTTGTACCGTGTTATTTGCAACATTGCGGTCCCTCTGGCCAAAACTGCGCGTTCTATGCTCTCGTCACGAACCGCTGGCTAACACAGACGCGCTTAAAATGCTTCGAGCATTTCTTTATTTGCTTTGTTATTAATTGAAAGCAAGTACGGGTATTCTGTCTTTTTAAAGTGCTTGGAATAAATGGTCATGTTCTTTGACGGCGTTAAAACGCGAACCCATTCCCGATTTGTATCGCTCGACATACCGTTGCGTGAAGAGTTTTCTCCTACTTATGGCAAAGAATAGACTTTCCGTAGACCGTACTATAGAGTTTTTCATTATTAGCGGGAACATTTTCCGTCACGTTGAGCACAGATTGAGCTGGCGGCCATGCACAAGACCAGAAATCCGCAGCGTATGCGATACACGAAAAGTCCCTAATGAAATTAGACATCCCGGTCCTTCGTGCAAGGCTGTTGCAAAGTGAAGCACAAGAAATTCCTTTCTTAAAGCGCTCACTTTTCTCGTTAAAACGGCTTCACGCATCAAGGCCGACAGTCCCTGTCACCGTTTCCGCGCCGCCGCCGCCACCGCCGCTGCCGTCCCCGTTCCTCTGGTTCTCCGTTCGTCCGCGGGAGGGCGAGCTGCGCGCTGGAGTTGCGAATACATCGGCTCGTAACAAACAATGCCTCTGCGGACAATTGAGTAGCCGCTCGTGTCCAACTACTGCTGTGATGACATTAGCGGAATTCTTTTAACGTTAATTGGCGGCATAATATAGGCACCAGGCCACGTGGCCGCGCTTCTGGCTCCGAGTTGAGGGGATGAACGATGCTCATATTGTTCTAATTTTTTGGCGACTGCCATCGCCTAGAAAAAAAAGCAAAGTCAAGTTCAATCAGTTATTAACGTTAGGGAGTGATCCTGAGTAGTATTTAGTGGTGTATGGAAATCTTTTTATAGCTCCTTTAAGCAAAATACAGAGGGGTCGAAACTTGGGCAATAACTTGAGAACGACGCTCGTGTGAGACTTACAGCGACTGCCAACGTTCGGCTGTCCCTCTGAGGTCACTAAAATCTCTTCTTTTTTAGGTATTCCTTCCGTATACACATGTAGCTTTATGTAACGTCATATTAATAAGTCGCATTTAGTCATTTCAATACTTCTATTCTCGGGGACATCTTTCGGATGCAGTTCAGCAACAACGAAAAAATGTTTGGGTGCCTCAATGATGTAAAATTGGTCTTGAAACATATTTTTGTACTTTCAATAAATACTGTTAAGAAGTAACCCCTGACGTTGATAGCTTGCGAAAACATCCATTAGTTTCCCCCTCCGCGTAATAGCAGATGCAGAAAAAATAGAGGAAAGAGACAGCTGTCGATCCCGTCCTCAACTCGCCATTTGAACAAGCGGCCACGTGATCTGACGCTAATTATATACCGTCAGTGTTCATCATAGTCATGCCCTAGGCGGCTAGGGTTTGGAAATCAAAAGCTTGGGCTGAGCTTCAGATATTGTTAGAATTGGGCTATTATCATATTTAATTGACATGAGCCGTTATCCGAATGTTTGGCGATGCTGATTGTCATGAACCCGAGCACTCGACTAAAGGTTTTGAAAATCGCTTACGTCACGGTGTCACGTCACTCTCGGTACAAAATCGTGATGTCATGTTACGTCACGCTGTCAACAAGGTTAATACATCTAGTGACTTCCTCAAATTAAATCGAGTTGACGCGGTGAGTCACGTGACGTCACGAGGTCACGTGACATTACTTGACAACATGTATTGACACCATGACGTCACGTGACAACGTGACACATGGTTAATCATAGTGCCAATACAAAAGCGCCACGAAAACCCACAATTTATCATACATTGCAATTCTGTACATGACGATTTGATCAATATATAGAAATACAGCCGCCAATTTTTTATTCCCATATGTTCATTTTCTGATACTAAAAAAAATAAAAAAAATTACCTTGAACCGTTTTGAACCGGTTACCGTTATATTTTTTTTCGGTTCGGTTCCGGTTCAGTTCCAAGATGGCGGCGAAGATTTCGGTTCGGTTCAGTTCCGGTTCGGCTAAAAATAACGGTTCTGTTCCGGTTTTCGGTTCGGTTCGGTTCCGGTTCGACACCCTGGCCTCGCACCAAGGACGAGTCCCCACGCACCCTCTCTCCCTCGCATTGGGTCGTGGGGAAAATGCGAGAAGGTCGTTTTGCTGACTTTTTTTTTTTAAAGAAAACCGGCTTCTTTGTCCGTCAACGAGCAACGGCCGGCCAGGAACGAACGCTCAGTCTCGGATTCTCGTTTCATGTGTGCGACCTGTATCTTCCAGAGCAGCTGCGTGTGCAGATGAAAAGAAAATATCTTTCAGTGACCTGTTTCTTACGCCTCTTTGTCCGTCCGGCTTCAGAAGCATCCAGCGAGCGAAAAAGACTGTGCCCAAGATTTCTCAACGTCGGCGGATGTTCGTTTCGCGCGTTCGTGGTTTTCGCTAAGCGTGCTACTGACGCCTGGCGCACCCGCGGCGGCGGCATCAGGGACGACATCGTGAGTGTGCCCGGGATTTCTCAACGGCGGCGGATGTTCGTTTCGCGCGTTCGTGGTTTTCGCTAAGCGTGCTACTGACGCCTGGTGCACCCGCGGCGACGACATCAGGGACGACATCGTGATCTGTGCCCGTGAGTTCTCAACGGCGGCGGATGTTCGTTTCGCGCGTTCGTGGTTTTCGCTAAACGTGCTACTGAGAGCATACGTGTGTGTCCGTGTGGTGCACCTGCGCGGTTTTATTACCGTACGTCTAGGAATTTACCCAGCGGCATTGTGAGTACCTTGAAAGATATCTTTTGCGACAAAGAACTCGGTTGTTCCTATTTGGTCTGATTGCTTTTGTCTACAGCTGTGCAAATTGTTTCACTGGTATCGACCCGGTTAAATAGATACATAAAACCTTCAGGTCTATGTGGACTAACCACTTTAATTGTTACCGAATCGTCCAGCATCTGGTAAACATACACCAACCACGGTTCACAGGCTTCCTCCTAAGTGCCTTCCGTTGACTTCCGAAAAAGAAAGAAAAAACACGGTGAATTCCGGCCAATCTTCAACAGTTTGCCAGAGTCTTTGCTGAACATATCATCCTTTCGTGCGGTAAAACAGAATGTAAGAGAATGGTGCCTCACGCTCGCGCAATAATAATTATATAATTACTTAGTGCGTATTCGTTGCCCACATTCCTACATTATTGTTGTTTGTTTGTTTTGTTTCTCCAGTGTTCACTGTGTCACGGTATTTTATTGGCTGCCTGGTCTCACATACAAGCATCTTTGCTTTCGTGGGCCAGCACGCACACATGTATTTTTTCAAAGATAATAAAGATATTATTATCTGGTTATCTTCTGGTAAATTGTGGCTTTACTGGAAGCGAAAAGAGTCCCATAATCCAGTAAAATAGATTTTTACTGGAAATAAACTTCCGGTAGAAATCCGGTGACATTCGGGTAAAAAACCGGTAACATTCCTGTAAAACAACCGGTGACATTCCAGTAAAAATCCGGTGACATTCCAGTAAACTACGGCTTTACTGGAAGTGAAAACAGTCCCATAATCCAGTAAAATAGACTTTTACTGGAAATGACATTCCGGTAAAAAATATTTTTCAATAGGGAATGTGCATGTATCGACCCTGTTAAATAGATACATAGAACCTTCAAGTCTATATGGACTAACCACTTTAATTGTTACCGAATCGTCCAGCATCTGGTAAACATACACCTACCACGGTTCACAGGCTTCCTCCTAAGTGCCTTCCGTTGACTTCCGAAAAAAGAAAGAAAAACACGGTAAATTCCGGCCAGTCTTCAACAGTTTGCCAGAGTCTTTGCTGAACATATCATCCTTTCGTGCGGTAAAACGGAATGTAAGAGAATGGTGCCTCACGCTCGCGCAATAATAATTATATAATTACTTAGTGCGTATTCGTTGCCCACATTCCTACATTATTGTTGTTTGTTTGTTTTGTTTCTCCAGTGTTCACTGTGTCACGGTATTTTATTGGCTGCCTGGTCTCACATACAAGCATCTTTGCTTTCGTGGGCCAGCACGCACACATGTATTTTTCAAAGATAATAAAGATATTATTATATCTGGTGATCTTCTGGTAAATTCTGGCTTTACTGGAAGTGAAAAGAGTCCCATAATCCAGTAAAATAGATTTTTACTGGAAATAAACTTCCGGTAAAAATCCGGTGACATTCTGGTAAAATATCTGGTGACATTTGGGTAAAAAACCGGTAACATTCCTGTAAAACAACCGGTGACATTCCGGTAAACTACGGCTTTACTGGAAGTGAAAACAGTCCCATAATCCAGTAAAATAGACTTTTACTGGAAATGACATTCCGGTAAAAAATATTTTTCAATAGGGCCAGGCATAAAAAAACGTGCCTTTTGTTTTAAATTTTCTCTAGGAAAGTTTTTAAAAAAAAATATTGGGGTGTTGTATGTTTTTACAGCCTATAACTTGGTTTGCCTTAATGGGCGACAAGTCTCCTGCAGCATGTAGATGAGAAATGTAGCCAGTGCAGTACAACCGCTAGCCTGGGGCCTTTAACGGGCATCACGCAGTGGTAGCCGGTACAATGCTGATCCAGATCGAAACGGGCAGGGGTGGGGAGTGAACCCAAGATCCTGGGTTCTGCAGCACGAGCTTCCGCTCCACGTGCTCCGAGCTGGTGTACGCTAGCCCACTCGGCCACCGATCCCCCTTTAAGGAATGTTACTATTGCTGGCGCCAGCACGTTTAACTACTTTTGTAGCATGCATAGGCTCCTTGGTGCTTAAGTAATTCAGCAAAATATCTATAGACCATTCCAGAAAAGCGCTTCTGGTTGGTGCCATTTTCAGCGTATATTTTCAGCGTGTGGCCTGTACTTTGCTCGCCTTCCAAAGCGGTGAACATGCGCGTGCTGGCCTTTGACCTAGCACATGTAGACTGTGATTCTCGTAAACATTGCAATGTATAGAAGATTGCAAGCAAGGCGACTTGCGGTCGCCATGTCTCGGATCGTGCAGACAATCCCATACAATTGCAAGCTTGCTAAAGCTACGGTCACGGGAAAGCTGCACGGGCACCAGTCGGGGCGCCATGCTTGAAATTGTCAATGGAATGAACGGCATCCGTGTAGGCCTGATGATTGGTTACTTACTGTTCATGAAGATTGTGCTAAAGTTAAAATGAAAAGAACTCCACAACCACCAAGGCAAACATCAAGGTGCAATGAAACGCGTATAAAACACACAAATACATTAGTCATCTTCAAATAAAGTAAACTAATAAGTAATTAAAAAAGTAAAGCAAATTTCGTGCATAACTCCTACCGAAAAATCCGGTATAACTTTTTCACTATCCGGATTATAGAACCGGAAATTTATTTCTGGAAACCGGAAATCCAGATTGCAGAAAAAGGAATATTTTCTGAAATCCTAAATTCCAGATAGAATCCAGATAGAATCCAGATAGATTTCCGGTTCCATAATCCGGATAGCAAAGAATTATACCGGATTTTTTGGTAGGGAAAGCACGAAAAAGCACCATAAAATCAGGCGATATTGCCTCACTTTGTCGCGGACTGTCCTAACATTTCTAAAGGCGAAAAAGCCTTTTTTACGATTTCAGATAAAGCTCCAAACAATTTGCCACAATTCTTTTAAGCCCCATGTGGCTTAAATGTCGTTAATTTGATGCGTACTCTATTTAGTGCCTTGAGAGAAAAATGTTTACCTTCAGTCGGAGTGACATTAACTAAAAGAAAAAATCAGCAGAACCCATCCTTTGGGAATGATTATCTACGTTAATGCGAATAGCATCAAACGGTGCGGAGTTACGCGCGTTCGTCAGGTGGCCGGCACACATAGAGTTATTATAATGTACGCTAGAGGTTCAACTGGCGCTAGTGTCTATGCGACTTCCGGGAGGCAAATTGAAGCAGACAGCAACCAGTCTACTTTTGCGGTGCTCCTGTGCATTCCTATGGGAAAACGCACGTGCATTTTGCCTCTTCGCCGGAAGATAACACGAATAACTTTTGTTATTTCAGTTGTCCCGGATAGTATGTACCTTTATTGATATCGTGAAAGTGTAATTGATTTAGTTACAGCATTTTTCTTTACCACTGAATGATGTTAAACTTCGCCCTATTTGAGGCCCAAACCACTGTTTCATGGCAGGTATGTAAAAATGAGCGACGATTCTAAGCAAAATAACAATCGAAAGGAATGTAGAGTGCGTTCAAGGTTCACTAGCATTCCGGTGGCACTTAAATATTGCTAATATGCCCGTTCTGTCATTATGTGAAAATGACTCCGTCGTGCATCGTTACGATCTGTTAAAAAAAAAAATAAAGTATGTGTGCTACGAAAGATGTGTCTTTTCGTTATTTCCTACGTCGGGCAGTTTCGATCGGGCACCTGTTCTCTGGCTTCTCCCTATTTGCAAAGATTTAGAGCGTGCGGGTGATGATTTAAACCCAGAAGAAGCATCTTCGCACACATTCATGAGCAGAAAGAATAAAGCAGTACTTATTTATGGCAAATCTGACTATATTACGTGGCTTTCAATTTATTTTGATCGTTTGCATGCACTTAAGGAATTACTTATCCAGTGTTACTGCGTGGTTCTTGCCGTCTCTCTTGGTTTTCCACATGTCCTTCGTTCGTTTGGCACGGATATCTCCACGCTGCAAAGCTCCGACGCCGTGTTCGCACTAACAGTGTCCGACAGTGCACATAAATACACGTACGAAGTGGTTTTAACACCGTTTTTCATGCCACGAATTTAAAATAAAAACGCTGTAACTGACCTATTATTTCGTCTGCGTGACTGAGAAATGTTCCAAGTTACCTAGTACGTACGAATTATTCGTGATATTTCCTTTTATAATCGAGCGCAGAGAGAAAATGTACTCGCTTTTTCCCATAGAAATGCATTACCGGAAGTCAATTTCGGACTGGTTGCTGTCTGCTTCAATTTGCAGCAGCACACTAGCGCCAGTTGAACCTCTAGCGTACATTATAATAACTCTATGCCGGCACACTCTAGATACGCCAGGCCCACTCTTGAGGCGATTCTAAATTTGTTGACACTTTCACAGCCCTGCGCACGATCTCCGCAGCCCAGCACGTGCGTTTGTGTCACTTAGGAAGGCGAGCAAAGCACGCCCCATACGCACAAACACTCAAAATGGTACCGACCAGACTTTCTGGCGTCTCAGCTAGTCTCAACCAACGGTACTCTAAACGGTTGTTTATATCTTTACCATAGGACGCGCCTTACAGCGCTGTCACAGCTACAGGAGTACTGCAGTTCCATGCACGTAGTGTCATTCCGCTCTTGTAGGGTGAGCACGGCCACGCATCACCCTCTCCCGAGCGCGGGAGAGGGTGAGCTAGGGCAGTGTGCTAAGCCTCACGAGAGCGGAATGAGCCCTCGTGCATGGAACGCGCGCACGATGGTAAAGATATGAAACAGGTGTTTAGAGTGCCTTGAATGACTGCCTTCATAGCTCTGTGGTTAGCGCGTCTGCCTGCTAGGATCAAAGGGTCAACGGTCTGAATCCCCAGCCGGCGCCGGTCTTTTTATTTATTTATCGACCCGCGGCGTAAGAGGTTAGATAGCCAGATAGATAGATAGATAGATACATATACGAAAAGTGCGTGAAGTATCCAAAGAATGCTATTCGCACTAAAACTGCAGAACATAAGTTTTTGTTTTGTGCCCTCACGCATTAATTTCGCTTATGTATAGCCGGTCAAACAGCACGCTAAACATTCCCCACAGGAATGACGTTTGTTCTTTTCCCTAACTGGTAAACGGCAGGTAGGAATGCTTAAAACCTTTAACTATAATTTTATCATACGTTATGCGAAAGCTTATAAAGTTGTGTGTACGTACATATGCACCTTGTATGAATGCGAGAACATTCTGTACAATAAAGAAATGCTGATCCGGTCTTTTTTTTTTCAAAACCCGGTATTCGTTTTAATATCCAGAACGGGATAAACACTGGGTACTCTGTTTAGTTCTTAAGACCACACTGGATGCCCAGATAAATTCAGAGTCGATGTTTCTATCAAATAACTGGCATTCAATTTAATTATGTTTGTATCAATGATACATCAAGAGCGAATAATTACACCGCTGAGTATCAAGCCCAAAGAACTGACGCAATAGTTTGCGTGAACACACAACGATTGATATACCGTACGGGGCAATAGACCCTTTTCAAAAGTTCGCGCCGTCTGTGAGCTGCTGCTGCCAATTATCGGAAATACTGAACTGCTGGGCTAGTTGCATGCTCGACCTAATGAGAAAAAAATCCCTAAACGCAGGCACAAAAGCGCAAAAGCAGAAATGCGAGCAGGGCCTGTTATGTGCGTGTGTGTATTTCTCCGACTCTTGTCCCGTCCTTTGCGCATTTTTTTAATGCGAATAGCATTCTTTGGATACTTCACGCACTTTTCGTCTATGTATCTATCTATCCTATCTATCTGGCTATCTAACCTCTTACGCCGCGGGTCGATAAATAAATAAAAAAGACCGGCGCCGGCTGGGATTCGAACCGTTGACCCTTTGATCAGCAGGCAGACGCGCTAACCACAGAGCTATGAAGGCAGTCATTCAACGCATTTAAACGGTTGTTTATATCTCTACCATAGGACGCAAGCACAGCGCAGTCACAGTACCGGTGCGCGCGTTCCATGCACGAGGGCTCATTCCGCTCTCGTGAGGCTGAGCACGGCCGCAGCTCACCCTCTCCCGCGCTCGGGAGAGGGTGATGTAGCGGCCGTGCTCAGCCTCACGAGAGCGGAATGAGCCCCGTGCATGGAACGCGCGCGCACCGGTAGCTGTGACAGCGCTGTAAAGCGCGTCCTATGGTAAAGATATAAACAACCGTTTAGAGTACCGTTGGTTGAGACTAGCTGAGACGCCAGAAAGTCTGGTCGGTACCATTTTGAGTGTTTGTGCGTATGGCGCGTGCTTTGCTCGCCTTCCTAAGTGACACAAACGCACGTGCTGGGCTGCGGAGATCGTGCGCAGGGCTGTGAAAGTGTCAACAAATTTAGAATCGCCTCAAGAGTGGGCTGGCGTATCTAGAGTGTGCCGGCCACCTGACGAACGCGCATAACTCCGCACCGTTTGATGCTATTCGCATTAACGTAGATAATCATTCCCAAAGGATGGGTTCTGCTGATTTTTTATTCCTGTTAATTTTCCGAGCACGCCATTTGTTTGGGAACGCAATCTAAGCATTGGGCACGAGTGCTGCGTCGGCGTTGGACGGGCACTTTGGATCTAATCATACGTTCCGTGCCTAACCGGCGAATTCGGGTGGTCGCCTCTCTCTCTGACCTTGGTTCAAGAGAGTGCCCTCGAGCCCTCCGCTCCAGAACTCCTGGGAATCATTTTCAACTGCTCAGAACTGCTGAGCTAAGAGCGCTCTTACGTTCTCGGACCGGTCACGGTAGTAAAACTTCACGACATTGGTGGTGGACACAAAAAGATTTTTACAGCGTAGGATGAACGATTGAGCAAAAATTTACACTCCCAACGTGATGAACTAACGGCTGTGACGGACCATAGACTGTTCTACGCATCGACCCTTCAAGAAAAACAAACAAAAAATAGCCGCATGGTCATCGATTTTCGCAGAACGGAACGAACGCCGTTGTTTGGAAATATCTAGCTGTCAAATACATCGCAATTTCAACAGTGAAAGCGATGCGATAGCGGTCGTGCGTATACGGCAGATCAGACAAATATCATATGGTTAGTAAACTGCATTTTTTTCATAGCGGGATATCGTGCAGAGCATCACCCTCAGGACATAGCATGTATCGCCATGTGACACAGTGCATTACAGTCGGCTCTCCCTTTATTTTTCAACACAAACTTTTGAGTGCGCTTTTACCAAACCTGAAAACATCTTGAAGCGTCCACAAAACCCGGAAAAAGAGCTGCGAGCTCCGCGAGCTGTTTCTTCATCGGTTACACTTAGCGGGTTCACCACCGTGAGATGAACGATCTCGTCAAAGAACTGGGAAACATTCCGCGCCGAGTTAACCCGTGACTGTCTCAAGCGAATGTCGTCCTGTCCGTTGAAGTCCTCGCATCGTCGAACGCACAAGCACTTTGTAGAACCAGATTTCCACCACCGCACTCTAAGAAAACAAGAGTACATTCTTACACCCCTTGTAGCGTATAATACACCCCAAAACTTTGAATTGACGTACAGCGCACTGACGTTGATCCGAGGGTGCCAACCTTCAGGAGCGGCTCGATAGCCGAGTTGTACAATTTAATAAAATAGCTAACGTACATGTTACTGACAACAAAACAAACAAAAAACGTAATCGGGGTTTTCTAGGCTCTTCTAAAAAAACTAACAGTGCTTTTTTTGTAGTCTTTGATACGTATTTTAGCTGTTGAATGCTGTTATATCACACCGTTATCAAGCCCCTCGTGAACGTTGGTATCGTCGAACTGAAGTGTTGGGGTGTCTTATATGTGACAAAGGGTGCGTTAGAGTGCGTTACGCCGTACCCCGCAGACCACCGCAGACTACTACCGCCGCCTTCGTCGACAAAGCCGCGTGATCCCCGTCCACGTCCAACATGACTCCTGCGCCGCTCCGCACTCCAACGGCTGGAGACGGGTGATACGGAGCGCCTTGAGACGGAGGGGCGCCCGCCGGAAGAACACCAGCCGAATAGGCTGGTGCTTCTTTCCGCTCGAAAGCGCGCTGAATGAACCACGCGAATTCGTCATGAGTAATTGGCATTTCGACGACGGAGCCATAGGAGCTTGGTCGCAGATTTGGAGCGCGAGGATTTAGTACCAGAGCATCAAATAGCCATTTCTTGGGGAACCTGGACTTCAGCGCACTGCTTTTGTGGCGGCGACGACCCGAAACACACCTGTTCGCTAGGGAGAAGTGTGTTTCGGAGTCTCGCCGCATTGGGAGCTGCCACTCACGTGGCTCTCCTCTCCATCCGTTGTCTGCCGCTCCACCTTTTTCCTTTTCGGCGGCCGCTTCTCGTGGCGATCTGCCAGGCTTTGCCAGTATATAGGAGGCTCAGGTAATGGCTACCACCAACGTTGCTTGATAGGGTTTTGAAAAGGGAATACTGTAAACCACTAAATCTTCACGGGGACCTAATTTTCGCGAATTTCGCGAATCACCTACAATTCACGAAAATACGTCCCGCGAACAATTCGGGCAATATATGAACGCTACGGAAGCTACACTCGATTCGCGAAAATTAGAACCCGCGAATAATTTCAAATCTACAGCTTTGGCCTCGACTCGCGAAAATCGTGAAGGCGAAAATTAAATCGTTTACAGTATTTATTGGGTCCCTGCTGACACGAAAGGATCCCGTGGTGGCTGTTGACGGCAGGCACTGATCCCCAGCACTCAGCTAGAGTCACTGACAACTTAAGAACTCAGGGCGTGGTGGAGTCACTAACATCTCATTATCGTTCTGTTGCCGATGAGATTGCGACATTGGCCGAAAAGTACGCCGAAGAACCAATCACAGCGCAGGAAGCGTAAACATAATGAGGCACACCCTGCGTTTCTCAAGCTTTCTAAAATCTCTGTAGCGCCTACTTTCCCGCAAACCCCGGTGGAAAACCAATCGCTGTAATCTACGGTGGGATATCACATCGGCGGATAAGGAAACGAAAAACATAAAGAGCTGGAAACAGTCTGCTCTGGCACTGAGCATTTTGAAACCTTATGCTCACCGCCATTGCACGGTTTTTTTTTTCTTTCTAAGTCTAAACATAGCGTCCTTGGTAAGCCAATCGCCGATATTCCACCAGTATCGCAGTGCTCGGCTTTCCCCACGTGCGTTGCGGGAGAGCAGGCGCTTCAGATTTTTTTAGAGTGTAGTTTGAAATGTTATATTTCGTCTGCGTCGCAGAAAAATAAACTCCATCGGAATTGTGAGAGCAATTGTTCTTTATTCATCTGTCCTTTCGGCTTGCGTTTTCATTTACTGCCCTCGGTTGGCATTAAGGTATACGGATGCAGGCATTGGCGTCAAGCATTAGGACATACAATGTTATTCGAGGTTTTCTGGAAAGGCCAACGGGCATCAGGTGAAAATGCTGACGTGACTTCAACTTGATCAGAAAAGACGGTGGCGCGAGAGCGCAGCTGCCAGCCGCGGCACAAGAAAACCAGAATTTATAGCATACGCGGCATGCTACATGAGGGAAAAAACAACATGAGTCTTCACATCGCGCTCCTGCTTGCTTTGCTAGGAGCTTCATTTGCTGGTAAGTGGATGTTTTTTAAGAGCGTCTAACACCATCAACAGAAACAAAACAAATGGGTTTTGTGTATGTATATACAGCCTAGAATTTGGTGTGCGACGAGTTTCCCAGCTGTGGATGAGCAATTTAGCCAGTGCAGTACAAACGCTAGCCTGGGGTCTTTAACGTGCACCAGGCAGTGGTGATACACTACCGCACGCCGGTGTACGATGCTCATCCAGAACCAT
The DNA here is from genome assembly GCA_037355805.1 of Ixodes ricinus. NCBI lineage: Eukaryota > Metazoa > Arthropoda > Arachnida > Ixodida > Ixodidae > Ixodes > Ixodes ricinus. Next base: position 15,397 of record JAZHYW010069308.1, read on the forward strand.
CAACCGAAGACGAAGAGAAGTGTGTGTGTAATCATTTCTTTTGTGGTTGGTCATCTTTTGTGAGTTCTGGTCATTTGAACACATGTTTCACCTCCTATCTGAAGCTTCAGTATTAATAAAAAGGGGAAAACGCGTATACAGGACTTGCACTCCGTCACACCAGCTGCCTGTCTTGCTAGTGGGTGCGAACCTTCGGCAGCATGCATTTTTCACCATCGAATTCGCTATACTGATGCAGAACACGTAGTAAAGACTATCGCATGGTGCAGAAGAGAGTGACTTCTATACATAAAGGCTCCTTCTGTAGCCCTTTCTGATAAGGAGCATGCCTACAGTATTTTCAAAACCTCAGTCATGCATTAGGGTTTTCTGGCTTCTTTACTTCGTGTTTTTATTTGGGTATCTTTCCCTTGCGCATGTGCTGTTTGCGATGTTTATATGTGTCGTCTAACAAAACACTCTTTGTCTCTGTGTTTTTTTCTGGCGTAAAACCTCAGTATTATATATGTGATAAGCATCACTGGCAAAGACCGATGCCAGAATCGAAACCAAATCCCTCTGGACGAAAGGTTAGAAGGTAATCGGCGCATTTGATTTTTTCTCCTTTTCCTTTAAGAGCTATGTACGCTTTACATACGCGGCAGATTTCAGACGCAATTGTTGACCTTTTCTTGTCTCTTTGTGATGTCGAGCCACTGAAGCGGGCGTCGACCAGTCTTTAAAAGGGCCTAAGCTGGGAGAAGGAAACAATAGGATCTAAAATGGCAATAATTAACATGTCTTGTTATAGTAATGATGATGTAAGGTGAACGGAATAGGAAGAGGGAAAAGATGAAGGACGTTTACAATCCACTGTTCTGCTCGAATCAGAGCGCAGCTCTTGAGGAGGAGGGGAGAGTACGGAGGGGAGGGTCACGTGGGGACGTCACGACGGTAAAATTTTCCCGCTAAATTTAGCGTGAAAATTTCCCGCTGAATTTAGCAAAACAAATTTTTCCGGGTTTAGTGCCGTCACGTGACGTCACGTGTGACGTCATTATGGGAAAGGTCTCATAATGCAACGCGCTGTTACGCCGACGGCGACGGCTTCGCCGCTCTAGCCGGCAACGGGCGCCTAAGACTGCGCTCTGAGAACTGAAGGTCGGTGATGGCAGCGCCCATGCACAGCTGCCGCAAAGCCTCTATACACTATTTCTCCTTATGATGGACTGCAGCGGATGCTGCAAGCCGACCCAGCCAATCCAGCGCTGTGAACGTGTCACGTGATGACGCGCTCTGCGCTTCACTGCACCTCACAAAGGTCGTAGTGTCCTCTGCGGTCAATCATAAGGTGAAACGGAGTGCGTGGAGAAAGACACCATGACAGTGTCATATTTTATTACTATCAGACGTTATTAATTCTTGAAAGCATTTAGCGAAAACACCTTCTCGCGCGTCGTTTCTGGTTTGTGGTTTCTCGCGTGTCAGAGATATTTCAAATGTTTAGATTTTTCTGGTTTCGTAAATAAGACGTCTACAATTTTTCCTCTTTTTTTAACGGCGGTGCTCTATTTTCTAAGCCAGGTTAAGGCTAAAGTTCTACGCTGTGGCTAGCGTTACGTCCGGACGGAGCACTGGAAACGCGTATACCTAACCCTCCCCCCCCCCGCCCTCCTCTCTCTCCCCCGTGAACCTAGGGAGAAGGCGGAGATTTGGACGTAACTTGGGTTACGTCGGACGTAACACTAGACACTTCGAAAGTTCTATTGTTTAAATAGTTCTATACATGTGTTAATTTCCTCATGGAGCGCTTCTACTTTATAGTCGTGGATTTCATCAAAGCTGACTCAGCGTCTGATAATCGTTCTCAGGAGTTTGCTTAACAGTAATGGTCCTTTGAATAATGGACACTTGAAACATTGTTTTGTCTTAAACAGACCTCCGGGCAACAAAAGGAACCATTCTGCATTTTCAGTCAGGGCGACGTTTTTGTCTGTAACCAAACTTGTTACCTCGAAGTGAAAACAGTTGATAATCATATAACTGTTTCAATCATATACTTTAGGTAAAGCGCAGCTGAAAAATAAATAAATAAAAAGGGTCCTTTTGCAAAAGTAATTGATCGTTATTATGGATATAACAAAAAATGCATTAAACAAACGTCGCATACTGAACCATCGATAACACTTTCCTTTTTTTTTTTCTTAATTGAAAGCGCCGCTTCTAGAACCTGTCGTCTATCCCAAGCTTCTTGAAGCAAGAGGAATCAACGGAGAAAAAGTTACTGCGTATCGAAGATGGACTTATACTGACCCTGGAGAAAAAGTACAGTCCTAGCCGAAGATTTTGTCTTGGTTCAAGGCGACGGAAGAGAGCAACATGTAGGTGTATCTACCATAAAAAATTAGATATTGTTTTTATATATCTATTATTTACTTATTGTAGCGTGAGCTACACTGGCCGAGGTTGGAGCAGTTTCGCGTGGCTCGCATAATGAGCCGTGCTCCGTGCTGCGCAAGCGCGAGGAGCAGTGACGTCACACGGCGCACAGCTCAACGTTACTAGATTTCCTCAGTTGTGGAACTCCCGCGGAGGGGTACCCCCCTTACTCACTTCAATCCGCCTGCCGTCGATCGAAGCGCCATCTATATTTTCGTTTCATAACTGAGCATTCCAAAGAGCACAGCTGAAGCGCGAAATGGCGATCACAACGCCGCCATTTCTCCCGCAGCGGTCACTCGAGGAACTGCACGTGACATCTTTTTTGGCTTCAATCGGCCATTTCCGGAGCCGAAACAGATACGGTGGAAAGGGTTACAGGGGTGTATCCTCGTCTCCCAGCGGGTGCTGGGGAGACGGGGATGCGCCTAGTCGGGACGCGCTACATGAAATCACCGCTGAGGCATGGTTGTATAAAAACAATATTAATTGTGCTGCAAAACCTTGCAAACTAAAGATTTTAGAAAACATCACGGGCCCCTCATCTTGTACTAAACTCCAATAAAGTTACTACAAAAAGAGTTTTTTTCGTTGGTTTTTACGTTTCTAGTAACGTTAAAACGTACGTATCCCGATTCAGTTACCAAAGCAGCCGTCTGGCGGCGCGTCGAGCGACGTCGGGCGAGTCGTGGTGAGTGGGGGGGTACTGTTCGCGCATGCAGCGTCTATGAGCAGTTCCATAACTGAGCTAATCTAATAACGTTGGCACAGCTGGCTCGCCGGATAAGCCACCGCCGCGCGCTCCGCCGCCACCGCGCGCGCCTCGCCGGTCTGAACATTCCAGAAGAGTCACGTCATAGCCGTGGCAGACGCACTGGCGCCGCCGCGTGCCCAGCTGTCCACCTCCGTTGCGTAGTAGCCAAGTTGGACGCTGCACCGGAGCCGCTTGATAGCGCCTCTCACACTACGTATATCCTGCCATAGCCGAGCTAAGACACCGCAATATTTTTATTTTATTTAACTACTGACCAATGTGTGATGCGCATATTTGTAGTGCGCCAATAGAAATACATTTTCGCAAAGCGAATAGTCTTACTTATTGTGTTTCAGATGAGCGGCAAGGAGTTGGAGAAGAATCTGTACCACGACAGACACCACATGTCAGCTCTTTCGATAGAGGAAGTGGACGGAGGTTTGCAGGTGGTAAGTGCCACTGGTACAAGTATTTTTGCTGATCCTTTTAAATATAACTCGGGGTGATTCAGCAAATATATTTCGAAATTATTTACTAACAACAGGTGTCGGTGGAGAGCTACACGACTGGTTTCAAAATTATTTGTCTAATTGAACATGTGTTGCTCGTGCGAACGGCGCGTTTTCCTTTGCACACAGGGTCACGTCTGGGGTACCTCAGGGATCATCAGTTCTGGGCCCGCTTCTTTTTCTATATTCGTAAAGGACATGTGTAAGCACATTGTAAACTCTTCTTTTTTTGCAATATGCTGATGATAATAAGATATTTAAGGAGAATAAAACCATCTCAGATAGCAAGTGTCTACAAGAGGACATAAACTCATTTAGTAAATAGTGTTCACTGAACGGTCTTCTACTAAAAAGCTCGAAAACCAAGGTCACGTCTTATAGTCGTAAAACGCAAACAACGTGTTTCCTTTACAGTGTTCGCTCAGACGTGTTGTGCCGTGCTTGCGAAGTGCGGGACTTGAGAGTGCTTTTTGACTCCTCCTTGAAATCCGATAGCCATGTGGCTGATATAATTACCTGCGCTTTGCGTGCGCGCAGTGTTGTCTATCGAATGACAAGTATTTCGAAACCCCGCAACGTTCGTAACCCTGTACTGCTCTTTGCAAAAGTCCCAACTCTAACACGCATCTCCTGTAGTGGAATGGTACGTATGGTTGTAAAAACTACCCTCCTAAGGCTGGATCGAGTGCAAAACAAATTTTTATCACTTTATAAATATCGCTATCTGCGCGATAAAGCATCTCTATCAAAGAGTAACCGTGAATTGGATGTCCCAACGCATGAACAGCTTATATCACTGGCGAGAAAAAGGCAGATTTGGTTTTCCTTTTCGAAGTTCTCCATGGCTATGGCCGACTGTTCAAAACTTATCACAAAACGCTTTACGAGTTCCTCGGACAGCGACCCGTTTGTTTGACAACGTCTATTTACTCTCCTCTGACGTTAAATATCCTGGACCCCATGTTTCGTATGGGAGGGACATATAATAGCAATGCAAGTCATCTTGATATTTTTTGTGTGACTGAATTTGTCAGATCTCTCAGAGTCATGTATGAGTCTCGCTGAACCTGTCGTGATTGTGATTTTATCATTTATTATTTTTAGTAAGGTATATTCATTTTTGTGGCGCTGTCTTGTACCCTGAGTTTGGACCCTGTGTTCCGTTTTTCGATTATGTATGTCGGATCTTTGTGTCAGCATGAGTTATATGTATCATGTCTTTTACTCAATGCTGTGAGTTCTTCCCGTTTTCATTGTAGTGTGTAAGTTTCGGTGTGCCAGTACTAAGACTGCATGGTCGCTTCAGGACACCTAATAAAAACTATTCTTGATTCTTGATTATAAAAAAACAAAGTTCCGATTCAATCGAAGGTAATTACATTTATGTTTGCGGTAAATGCTAATAAATATTTCAATAAAATTGCAGAGAGGAGTGCTGAACGATCATCTAAAGATAGAACCTTTGCCAATGAAAACTCGCTCTGAAGATGGAAGCCACGGGCATAAAGTATCCAACATTGAGAAGTCAGCAAATTGCGAGAATGATTACATGGGTAAGAATGACACGTACGGCATCTATTTATCGCGTTGTTTTAAATAAGCCTAATGATTTTTGTTATTACGGTGCCTGAACCTCGGTATACATTTCAGCCCAGTGAAAACACACAAAAGAAGCATAGAAATACGAATGACCAAAAGGTATTTAGTGATTACGAACAAAAACTTTCACAACCGAACCTAAGAATTACCAGTTTAACATTTTTACACATATATCTTTTCCGCAGTTTGTCTACGTGATAGTTCTCGTACGTTGTGCAATAAAATTATGTGCTTGTGAGAGACTGCCTCGATAGCCAATGCGTTGGGCTAGCACTCATGGTTCCTATTTGAACACGTTCTTCACTTCTGTTATGTGGGTACTACATATATTGTAATATTTGGACACAATAAACTTATCTCTATGATAATAATTACGTGAAGGCTTTACACCCTAATATAATATCATCCAACAAGATGTTACGTGATATATAATACAATACAATACGGTGTATCAGACTACAATATAACAGAATGCAGCACACAGAGTAGGAATCAATAATTTTTTTTGTATACATTGCAATGCTAAACAGTACTATGCTTTCCAGTGGCCCCTGGCCCCGTGGTGGCCGAGAGAGCTGCAAACTCACCTGACGGTGAGTAAAATACCTGTTGGTTCCTTGCGCATTCTTCTTTTCTTTCCATGCTGTCAAAACTTGAGAGAGATGATATGAACACTTTGTTGAGTTATCGTTCTCGTCGCGCCAACACGCGGATAACATAATGCACTGATGTCAGTTCGGTGGTGTAATTTTTGTAGCGTGAGCTACAGTGGCCGAGATTGAGCAGTTTCGCGTGGCTCCCAAAGAGCCGTGCTGCGCAAGCGCGAGGAGCAGTGACGTCACACGGCACACAGCTGGCGGGGCGGAGCCGCCATCGCCGCGAGCTCCGCCACCACCGCGCGCGCCTCGCCGGTCGGCGCAAGCGCGAGGAGCAGTGACGTCACACGGCGCACAGCTGGTGTGCCGGAGCCGCCGCCGCCGCGCGCTCCACCGCCACCGCGTGCGCCTCGCCGGTCTGCACATTCCAGAGGAGTGACGTCGAAGCCGCGGCAGACGCACTGGTGCCGCCGCGTGCCCAGCTGTCCGCCTCCGTTGTTTTTCTTTAAATATGTATTGTATAAGATGTTTTGTCCTGGAATATTGTAATAATCGTCTCTTTCGATATTTTGAAACTCCACTAGGTCGATTTAGCATTTGCCTAGTTCTCATCTGAAAAGTATTTAGTATAGTAGCTTCATGTGTTTCCTGAATCAAGGAAGTTTAGAAGCTAAACATGTGTCAAATTTGAACCCCCCCCCCCCCCCACCTTCTTAAACTACCCAGGAAATGCCAACCCAGAAGGCTTGATAGTCACCACTGAAAGCCGGTTCAGCACCCTCCTAAGGCTGGATATAAAGGAGTCGATTAGTCGAGCATGCCTTTTTGAGTAAACGTTGTCAACACTATATGCTCTACCACGTACAGCTATCAGATGAGAGAGCAACATATGCCCCGTTGATATTGTTAAAAAGAAAAATTCATTAATAGAGATAAACGTTGTGTCTGTGTTGTCCCCTTTTTTCTTCTCTTTTTGTCCTACGTCTCGGGTTTCACAATGTTGAAAGTTCACCCGCTCGCTTGCATCTTCTCTGTAATTTCTATGACAGACCTTGTTAAAATTATCGCACATCTTGTATTGGTTTCTTCCACAATGTAAGGGTAAAACTGCCTTCACATTCATTGTGAGAAGCGTTTTAAAAATGCATCACTATGTTGGGAAAAAGCAGATGGCAAAGAGCAACATTTTTGCGTGCTGGGGATCGGCGCATTCGAAAATTGGTCCGAACTACAGTATGCAGGCGGAAATCCTCCCGTAGTATTTCTTTATCTACTAACGTTTGTTGATATTGTAATCACTTATGGGTTTTTAGAGAGTGGATATTCAAACAAACACCACCTGATGCGTTGTTTGTTTATTGCATGTACTAATATGTTCGCTGTTGTTCTCTTCACTGAAACACCCTCGCCACCTTGTGGTCACCCACCATAGCAAGATGGTAATTATGGTGAACGTTCAAGCTTAAAGCAAAAAGGAGCGTGAAAGGGGGTGGCACGCTATGTTCTGCCATAGCCTCCTCTATACTGACAAAGCTTGGCACACCGTCACGTGATGCGGCTGCCGAAAGTGAAAAGGTAGAGCGGCAGACAAGGGGCTTGTAACGGGCGCCCCGCTGCGGCAAGACGCCGAAACACACTTGTCCCGAGCGATGGAAGCTCCGCTCGTGCTCTCGCGTTCCTCGGGCTAGCGCTTCTTTTCTCGTCGGGTTTGAAAACCATGTTTCGGGTCCTCGCCACTGCAAAGGTTGTGCGCTGAATACCAGACTCCCCGAAATGTTCTGTGCTACCAGATCATCGCGCTCCAAATACGCGACTGGACACTCCATGGCTCCGTCATCCAGCTGCCAGGCTTTGTGAGTATAGAAGAAGCTATGGTTCTGCATATGCTTACATAAGACAGTTTCTTCGATTTCGAAATTTTGGGACCTGGGGACAAAGGTGAATTTGCACGCTTATGTTCAACAATCAATGCAGCGTCCCTACATGTTGCGCAAGAATAAAAGCTAAGAGTAACGTAATCACAATTTTTATTCAATCTCACCTGTGCTACTTTTTCCTCTGCACACAGGAACATTGGTAAAATTCGTCGAGGTCGAAGTGATGGTGATATCTGACCCTTCATCACCACGGTCACAGTTACTTCAAAAAGACAGATGTGGTCCTCTACGTAGCAATGGCTCTTATTTCGGTATCGCGATTATCTTATAACAGTAACCTGATTTTGACTAGTTCATACAGTAATTTACCCCTTTTACGTTTCCTATTCATACACATCTTTGGCGCTTTGCTGACTACAGTGCCTTGAGTGTCTCTGACCTTCCGCGCCTTTATCCTTCTGCTATTCTAAACCGCCGGAGCGAGGGAGAGACAAAAAAAAGGCAGACGCAAAGCTCCCCTGCATTCTGCCGAGGAGGAGGTAAGAGCGCACGGGCACTTCACAGCATCGAGCTCTGGCTGAAATGACCAGTAGGCTGATTAGTGGGCAAAGCTGTTCGAAGACGAACTCCGAACATCAACGTCCGGCGACGTTCTGCGTGCTGCGTTCGAACAGTGAGTAGACGGTTTTTTTCGTCTTCGCAAGTCTCTTCTTTCGCGCAGTCTTAGAGTGTTGGGTACAGAATTATGGGGTCGTGATTATGGTTTCCGCCGAGGCCCGTTTAGGATTATGTACTTTCTTCTCAATTAATTTATTTATTGTGCACTGGCTGCACAGAGTGATTTGTACCACTGCTGATGGGGCCCACGGCTTGTCAAGCTTCGCTTTGCATCTTTCCCCTTCCGCTCCAGCATTTCTTTAAAATGGAAAATAAACAATGTTAATACTAATAATGTTATTATTAGTAGTAGAAGTATTAACATTGATACTATTGACATATATAATAACACATATTAATATATATATATTTTTGTGTGTGTCTGTGTGTCTGTGCGAGGCGATATCATCACATTTTTGGCATAACTGCGGAAGTCGCCTTCAAAGGCATATATTTTGATATTGCGTGTTTCAGTTAAGTTGCCCTTCAAACACAAAAGGTATGGGTTCATTTTAGGTATATTGACGAATATAGAGGTTTTAGGGTCGTCATAGTTAACTATCCTACACAAGGCGACAAAACATTTTAGGGAGCAAGTTTTATTATTCTTTAGAAAAGGAATTAAAAGTATTTGGATATAAAAACTGGCAGCGACCTTTAGTCCCAAGGTCCTAGAAATGCAGGAAATGAAATATTTGAGGAGCGATCATTTAAAATTGTTTAGAAGACATTAAACAGTCGCTTCAAAAAGTAAAGAACCTATTTTTTTTTCTAAATTTCACTGCTAAGTTTAGCGGAGAAAGCGACCTGTTGCGTAGGCCACGTGATATCAATTTCCCGCAACATATAGTGGGGAGACATAATTGGTGCATACGTCATGTGACGTCAATTTTCACAACTAAATTTAGCGGGGAAACTCTCTTGTTATGGCAGGTCATGTGATATTAATTTTCCCGCTAAACTTAGCAAAGAAACTGAGTTCGTGTTTAGCGGACGTGACGGTAAATTTTCCGAAAATTTTAGCGTGGAGACTGAATGGGGGTATAGATCGCGTGGCATACGTATGGTCACGTAACACTAACACCTGAAAGTGTGGCGCGGAAAAATTAAGAAGCCAGAGACAAATTAACATCTCGACAGGGGCCGTTTTCCCTCTGCTGTCGTTTCCTTCGACTTGAAAGCTTCTGAATGTTTCCGCACCGCAGTCTCATCTGTTACATTACTGACTATACAGTCGGTGATACGTTAAACACCCAGTTAGGTGCTCAACCTCGAGAGCGAGCTTTCAGGTTTTGATAGCGCTTTGCCGCACGCGCAGCTAAAGCCCGGCAAAAGGCAATGAGCGTGTGCTGGAGGCAGAGGCCGGGTTTTACAGCGAAGCTGGATACCTCTACTAGCCAAAGAAATGTCCGTGTCGTCGTTGTAAGCAAAAAAAAAAAAACTCCCGGTGAACAATTGAAGGCCAAACAGCATATCTCCTTTGAAATCAGGCACACAGCTCACTATCTGTTTCAATAAACAAAACCACAAAACAAGCATCAAAACCCCATGATGGATGATAAGGCGCGTGTGACCAATAGGAACACTCTCCCACGCGTTCCGGTAAAGATTAGGTTTGCAGCTGCTTCGAAAGAGGTTGACGTCATTCGAAGCCCTCGTGTGAAGTGAAAAAAGCTGCCGCAGCGACGGCAGCTTGCGTCATAGGGAGTGACGTCACTAGCCTTTCATATATAAAAGAAGAACCCGCCTATACCCCGTTTCACCTTACGTGTGGACGCAGCGGATGCTACGAGCTATCTTAGCCAATCCCGTTCTGTGGACGTGGCCCGTGATACGCTTTTCCCGCGTCGCTGTGCCCCCTCTCTAAGGTCACGTGACACTCACACGGGCCACGGCCTCCGGATTGGCTCAGATGGCTCGCAACATCCGCTGCGCTTAAACGTAAGATGAAACGGAGTATAGCAACTGATTTTACTGCTGCTGCAGCACCGCGATGAATAGGCCACGCATAGTTAGGACTCCCGAGGAGCAGCTTGAATACTAGGAGCGGCAAAGGGAAAAGAAACGGCAGTACAACCAGTGGCGGCGTGCTGCGAACAGCGGTGGCATTTCGTATAGTGCAGTAGGCAATCGTCGCAGGTGATACCACAGCTTCGCTGACCAACCCCTTCACAGCGTGGATTGGAGCCCCAATTTTCTAGCCTGTCACCAACTATAGACGCTCTCCTAGATTTTGTTTAATTCCTAGTAGAGACTGGGGAAATCAGGAGATCAGAGCGTGCCGGGACACCAGAGAGCCAAGCTCTACTGGAACGATTATTGGGTAGACACAAAGCTAGCTGCCTTCGACTCTACTCGCTGTTCGGACAAGTTTGAACGCGTTAGTTAGCAAGGACGAAAGCAGCTACCTTTGCGTCTATCCACTAATCATTCCACTTAGAGCTGGACTCTCTGGCGTCTCCGCGCGCTCTGACCTCCTCCTCTCCCACAGTTTCTACCCGTATTTGTACCTTTTGTTTCTAACAAAGGTAAACCGGCGATACGCAGCGCTGGAACTTCCCAAAATGAAGTTCGTTCTCGTCAGTGTCGTCCAGGCTAAGGTATGTATGTACGTCTCATACAACATAATGTCTATAGGCATGAAACGTAAAGTGACTGGCGCTGTTTCTGTATTATATAATTCATTGCAGGACGACGCCTACGTAGTGACGACAACACGTCCAGACCAAAGGGGTTCAGGCGGTAATGTCATGTACCTCCTCGGAGAAGATACGATTAGGAGATTAGCGTGGCTAGTTGAAAAAGAGCAGCTTGTAGTTCGGGCGGACGTACTCGTTTACGTCACAGGGTAAGCATAAAATTGCTTCCCGCATATTATTCTCAGTATTTTTATTCTAACAATATTATGATTGAGGCAACTTCGTATGAAAATATACGTTTTAAAGACGCAAAGTTGATGATTACTGATTTGCCTCGGAACTTGTTCAACACATTAATAGATGCTTCTGAACTACTAATCCAATTTGCAAATCACAATATTTTTTCTCGCGAACTTTTTTGAAGTTTAAAGTTTGGTATGAGATTTTGAGAAGCTCTACTGGCCACGCCGAAAACGATACGTCAGATGTAATAAGGGGCAATATGGGGGCATTGTAATGTATCGAGGTTAATGTCATTACTTGCAAGACAACGAGGATACCAAGCAGTTGGAACGTTCGCGGCAGAAGTTGTAAGCCAAGGAGTTTGTTTATTTTCAGGTAAAAAGAAAGGGGAAGCCAGGAGAGGTGTGGGCCTCAAAGTCAGGGTCAAGTCACTACCTGGCGCTTTGGGACAGGGATAAATAAAGGAAAGAGGAGGAAATAGTTGTATACAAGTTTGAACATGAAATGCACTGTAGTCCCAAAGCCGACGGGTGTGTTTAGAATTGGGCTGGTGAGAAACTGAGTCCACAACGAGCAGGGAGCTAACATCCGCTGTTATCGCAGTGCCGATTCGAGATGGCAAAGTCCGTCAATGTACCGCGGATGTTCCCATCTCGGCTCCGCATGTTGCTTTTGCCTTGCTACCTATTTACTCACATACGTGAATTTAAACGTTGAATACTCGTCCCAGATAGAACGCATACGTTTTTGTTTTGTGCCTGCAACCATTAGAGTCTATCGCAGAGCTCACTGTTCCAGAGATATTGGAGAAGGACACGAAAGGTTTTATCGACCATTTGCCGTGTTCCGTTGGGATTCAAATGCTCTTGGGCAGTGATGTTGTGGAGCTCAGCTGCCATGTAGGATTGCACTAGCGCTCTTCGGAGGTTCTCGTGGGTTGGACACAAAAGTAGTGCATCAGTTGTGTTCAGGATCACCACGAGTTGGGCCTCCGGAATCTGCCTTGCGACGGTAGATATAAAGATGTTTTGCGGTTTACGAGTATCCGGTTCAAAGTGTGTGCAGGAGTGATAAATATTAACGTGGGAATTGGCATGGGGTACTCAGAGGTGGTCTCCCTGCCGCTACCCCTGTGTGTAGGTCTTTCTTGCCGACGTCCCGTCTAAGTCGGTGGGCCTCATTAAAGGCATCTAAAAATAATGTAGGGTCACTGTCGTTATGGCCCCTCGCAGCAAAATCGTCTGCACTCTCGTTGCCGGGAATTCCAACATGAACTCGGATTCACTGCAGACCCAGACTCTAGCTAATATCTTTTACTGTGGCAGCTGTTAATGATACTCTATTTAAAAGTGGGCTGGCCCTCTTGAGACGTTGAAGTTGTTGTTGTGCACCTTTGGAGTTCGTGAGTACCACAGCTTTGGTTGGCTGGGTGAGGTGTTTGCTGGATTCAAGAGTTGCCCTGCGGGCAACAAGTTCTGCAATAGTCGATGATATCCTGAAGTCAAGCCTCCTCGACACTTCAAAGTTAATTTCTGGGACATTCGTAGCAGCAGTTGCTGTTTTCTTGACCACATTGACAGAGGCCTCTGTAAACACGTGGATTCATCCCCGTAAGCTTCCTCCAGGCATTGGAGCGTGATCGATCGGGCAACAAGCTTGGGGACATTCGCCTTACGTTGAAAAATTTGTAATGTATCTTGTATCAATAAGGGCGCTCTTTTCTAATCTGGGGGAGGGTGATATAAATATCACCGTCGTGCTCCGATCTCGTGCTGAAACATGAATGCCAGCTGTCCGAGGTAAGAATGTGTATGGGCCAACAGGTGGGCATTGATATTGGTCCCCACGGGAACACTGTTTATTCGAGCAATGTGACGGATTGCTCTCTCTCTTAAAGTATTAATCATAAGGGGAATTCTTCTACCCCAACAAGGGTCCGGTCGTTTGGTGAAAATGGTGAAAGTCCTAAGCAGCAACGCAGCGCCTTCCTGTGAAAACTATCAACATCCTAAATCTTTGCCCTTCCGATGCTCATGGGTGGCAGGGAGTACAAGAGCCTGGACATTGTAAGGCCTTTCAACAGTTGTAGGAGTGTACTATCGTGGACACTATTAGCTATAACACGGCAGCCGTGGCCGTTCAGTACTATCAGCTTCTCATAGCAGGGGCACTCTGAAACACCGCACTTCCCCGCCTACCCTGCGCTGCGGAATTACTCTTCCTGGTTGCCATAACACTCTCTCCTTAGCGTCTGCCAGGCTCAAAGCAGATGCTACCACAGCATTTGCCGATGTTTGCTTCACGGAATGTTGTGTGTGCCCGTTTTGGTACGGAGAATTCGTGACTCATGGAAACAAGTCAGTCAAACATCCAACAAAGGAGAGATACCGAGCTAGGCATAATTAACACAGCAATTATGAAACAAAAACAAGAACAAGCCAAGTTTAGCACGGTATTTCCCCTTTGTTGGATGTTCGGTTGACTCGTTTTCGTGAATCGGGAGTATCTGCACCGAAAGAGCCACTCAAAAAGGCCTGTGGAGCAGACCTTGGCAAGTGCTGTAATGACGGCTGCTTGGCGCCTAACAGACTACAAGAAGGGAGTCTGATCGTACCTGGAAGAGCAATTCCGCCGCACAAGGTAGGCGGGGCAGGCGCGGTGATTTGGAGAGCGCCTGCTATGTGTCGCTGGGGGTACGGAACGGTCACTGCTGCCGTGTTATAGCTAATAATGTCCGCGATAATACGTTGTGGCGCTCCCCATGAAGGACCTCCAAAATGTTGTATGACCTGTGGTGTAGCTCACGACATAATTCCAAAGTCCTAGAAACCTCTCGTCTCCATGTCACGCGGATAGTCAACCGCATCCCCCCCCCCAGCAATCATTAGCTGCAGGGCGTGCTTGGGTGCTCGTCCTATTGGTCGATAACGGAGCGACGCAGTTTTTTTCGCGGTTAGTAAGAGGCCGAGTTTTTAAATCAACAGAGCCGTATCATCTAGGGCTACTCAAAATCGATTTCTGATAGCTATGCCACTTTCGGATGGACCCGCGCACCAAACAGCACCGTCGTCCGTGTATATTTCCATGCCGACACGGAGAGTTTTGGGGCTGGTGGAAAGGCAGTGAGGAAGCGCCGCCATCGCCACGCTGAAGGGTAGGGGTTCGAAAACCCTGCCTTGCTGAACTCCTTTGGTTATTGAACGTCAAGGGCTAGTTGCACAAAGAATCAGCTCCGTCCAGTGAGGAACGACTTTATGTATGTGAGGGCTTGGGCAACGATATTAAAGTACTTGAGTCCCTGGATATTGATAGGATGAGGCAGGGTATCGAACGTACTACTAATGTCTAGAAAGACACAGTGTACCTTTTGGCCAGTGGATTTGGATTCTTCAAGGGTCGACGCGAGGTTTCCTATCGCATCGCCTGTGCACCTCCTCGCTCGCAAGCCCGCCAATGAGGGTAGAAAAGCATTTACTCGATCTAGAAGCCACGTGAGGCGCCGGAGAACCATATGCTGTAGGCATACCTCGGCAAACCTCGCTGATGAGGGCTCTCACTCACCTCTCATCTTCACAGGTGAGGTGAGGGTGGAGTGGAGTTTTTGAACCAGGAAAATTCATGAGTGTGAGGGTGTGCGAGGGCCGTGAGGGCTGTGAGGACCGTGGAGTGCGTGAGGGCCGTGAGGGCAGGGGTGAGCGCGTGAAGGGTGTGAGGGCCATGAGTGCGTGAGGGGCGTGAGGGCGGTGAGTGGCGTGAGGGCCATGAGTGCATGAGGGGTGTGGAGGGCGGTGAGTGCGTGAGGGCCATGAGTGCGTGAGGGGAGTGATCGGCGGTGAGTGGCATGAGTGCTTGAGGGACGTGAGGGGTGTGAGGCCGTGAGGTCGGTGAGTGCATGAAGGAATGAAAAAGCGCAAACAAAACGACGGACCAGTAGAGAGTAGACACAGACAGGCGCTGACTTACAACTGAAATTTCAATAAGAAAAACATGAAGGCCGCGAAAAACCCGAGCAATCTACCACATTCACGTCACCACACACCACGTTCCCACTGGCCGAGGTATTCTATCTCTTTTTGATAGAGGGCTACGAGAGGGGCGCTGACACACGTGCCCTCCCCACATCGTGATATGTAAAATGCCTCTGTTATTTCACTCGTCCTTTGTCATGAAATTGTGTCGCACATTATTGTTGTTACTTGTACCAACTACAACGAATCGCCAAATGACCGGCAGGGGATGATCCAGATAATCGCATGCTCTCAAGTCGATCGCCGACGCATCTGCCGGATCCCGATATATTGCTTAAGCAACACGATAGCGGTATGCTATACACAATTTCCACTTACGCTACAAATGGCTTTTTATGCTTCTTTCGCATCGCGCTGTGTGCTGCTCTGTCATATCTCCACGCACACAACTTCTTCAGCTTCGGGAGCGGAGAAAGAATTGGGACTTGCGCATGCAGCTGCTCATCCTGTGGCTGACCCTGTGTATAGGGCACCACTACCGGCTCACGCTTGCACTTGGGATCACAGCAGTCTCAGCTGATGTGATCACCCACTCTGTAGGGAGGGCTGCGAGGTGCCTGATTTCTCCAAGATCGATGTAACAATCTTCCTACAGATATAGACTTGCACAGATGCGCGAGCGTAAATGTCATACCTCTTTGAACCACTTTAGAATGGTTGGAACTGTAAGGGAGCAGACACTTTTTTGATCTGGGAGCATAACACAGCATACATGTGATGGCTGAAGCGACAACGTAAGGTCCAGAAATTGCAAGTTACTATTTACAGGATCCTCCTTTGTAAAGTCTTAGCTAGGGCTGCTCCATGGGGTTAGACTTTACAAAGGAGGATCCTGTAAATAGTAACTTGCAATTTCTGGACCTTACGTTGTCGCTTCAGCCATCACATGTATGCTGGTGTTATGCTCCCAGATCAAAAAAGTGTCTGCTCCCTTACAGTTCCAACCATTCTAAAGTGGTTAAAAGAGGTATAGTTTTTACCTGTCTCCGCGCATCCTTGGCGAAGTCTTGCCCACACAAGATGGTGGAGGGTTTTACATCCCAGGTGAACAGGCTGAAGAGGGTGGGCTATCCATCAGCCCTCCTTACAGGAGTGGGTGAATCACTGCTGCAAAGGCTTCGGGGGACTGCTGTGGTCCCAAAGAAGTGCAAGCCGAGAGTGAGACCGGTAGTGGTGCCCTATATACACAAGGTCAGCCACAGGATTAAGAAGGTGGCGGCAAGACACCAAGTCCCGGTTCTTTTCTCCGCTCCCAAGAAACTGGAGAAGTTGTGTGGTAGAATTGATAGGGGAGCAGCACACACAGCGCGATGCGAAAAGAAGCATAAAAAGCCGTTTGTAGCGTGCGAAGTGGGAATTGTGTATAGCATACCGCTATCGTGTGGCAAGCAGTATATCGGACAGTCCGGTAGATGCGTCAACGATCGACTGAGGGAGCATGCATTATCTGTGAGATCATCCCCTGCCGGTCATTTGGCGATTCATTGTGACAGGTGTGGGTGCGCCCCTAAGTTTGAGGAAACAACAATAATGATGCGACACAACAACAAAAGGACGAGGGAAATAACAGAGGCATTTTACATATCACGATGTGGGGAGGGCACGTGTGTCAGCGCCCCCTCTGTGGCCCTCTATCAAAAAGAGATAGAATACCTCGGCCAATGGGAACGTGGTGTGTGGTGACGTGGGTGTGGTAGATTGTTCGGGTTTTTCGCGGCCTTCATGTTTTTCTTATTAAATTTCAGTTGTAAGTCAGCGCCTGTCTGTGTCTACTCTTCTACTGGTCCGTCGTTTTGTTTGCGCTGTTTTTTCATTCCGATGCATCACCAACTCGCCCAGATTTCTACGCTTCTACGGTGCATGGAGGGTGTGAGGGCCATGAGTGCGTGAGGGACGTGAGGGCGGTGAGTGCGTGAGGCCCCCTTCAGACGGAGCAACTTTCTCAGCAATTTTGGTGTTGATGGCGGGTTGTTCTCTAGCTTTCCCTAGATCGACACGAATTGCTGAGATCGGGTCCGGCTCGAATTAAGCGAGCAACTCGGAGCAATTCGAAGACGTTTGAAGCGGCTGCATCCAATCAGGGACGCGATATTTTTACGTGATACCTCGTGCCGGTGATGATGACAACGAAAGACTTGGTTCTGGTTTGAAACTGATCGTTTTTGGAAATAAACTGTTACAGAAATGTGCATTAGTATTCTCAACAAGAGTTAAATGCAAAAAAACGCGTTTATTGCGCGTAATTGTCTGTCTAAATAGTGCAACAAAAATAAAATTTTATGATGATGATGGCGAACTGCAGCAATTGGTTGCTGCGTGTGAACGCGGGCGGCCCGTGTTGCTGGTGTTGCGACGTCAAGTTTCAGGGCGAAATTGCCCAATCTGAAGCTGGCCCGAGTGGCGTGAGGGCCACGAGTGCGTGACGGGTGTGAGGGGTGTGAGGGCCGTGAGGCCGGTGAGTGCGTGAGGGGCGTGAGGGCCATGAGTGCGTGAGGGGCGTGAGGGCGGTGAGGTGGCGTGAGGGCCATGAGTGCGTGAGGGCGGTGAGCGCGTGAGGGGCGTGAGGGTGGTGAGTGGCGTGAGGGCTGTGAGTGCGTGAGGGCCGTGAGGGCGGTGAGTGCATGAGGGGCGTGAGGGCGGTGAGTGGCGAGGGCCATGAGTGCGTGAGGGCGGTGAGCGCGTGAGGGGCGTGAGGGTGGTGAGTGGCGTGAGGGCTATGAGTGCGTGAGGGCCGTGAGGGTGGTGAGTGCATGAGGGGCGCGAGGGCGGTGAGTGGCGTGAGGGCCATGAGTGCGTGAGGGACGTGAGGGCCGTGAGGGCGGTGAGTGCGTGAGGGGCGTGAGGGCCGTGAGGTTTAGTGAGGGTGAGTGAAGGGCTGAAGGTGAGTGTGACTGTGAGGATGAGGGTGAGTGAGGGGCTGAAGGTGAGTGTAGCTACGGGGGTGAGGGTGAGTGAGGGGCTTAAGTGAGTCTGGCTGTGAGGGTAAGGGTGAGTGAGGGGCTTAGGTGAGTGTGGCTGTGAGGTTGAGGGTGAGTGAGGGCGAAATAAAATGCCGACCTTTGGCTGTATGGGGCTTCCCAGGCAGCTAATTAACAAGACAGGCCTGCAAGAAAAATCATCATATTTTTTATATTCTTTTAGGTATTTGGATGGTTTTTTGGCGTTTTACATGTACTTGGGAGTATCCTGATTTTCCAGATGGGGTTCGGTTGCTCAGGAATGTTGGGGTGGTAATCTGCGTCCGTATCTCATAGAGACTAATCAGTTATACGGTACCGTCAGGACTTGGAGCACTCTTCCTTCAGGAGTATTGAAGTGCTTGCGCGAGCTCTGCAGAGCGAAATCGGTGCAACTTGCCAATATGCAAACACTGTCTAGGTGTTCACTGGTTAGCTGCGGGGCATTCGATGACTGCTGGTTCACTGGCTGTGTAGTAGAGAGCCGAGGAAACTCATCCGCCAGATGGTCCGCCACTTCGGTCATGGTTTGACCAGACTTGATTGCAAATGTTTCAATTAAATATTGCGGAATTTCGGTCACTTTAAGAGCTAGAATGAGCCCCCATGTCAGTCCACCTCCCCGAGGGCCACACGGTGATGCGCAGTCATTGCTCCATTGACAATTTTGACGCCTTTTCGTGTGGCGTCCGAAGCAAGCATCTATGCGTTTGTACGGTGACCAATCCCATGAGGCGTTAGTACCCAGTTCCGTTCGTTAAGCTTGTCGTCGAGCAGCTCAGAAATTAAGCCACTCAAAGTCAAGTGTAGGACGTGTCGCTGGAATCTGAAAAATACGGGCTGCGCTTTGCAGACATTCCGCACTGCAAGCATTGGTATCTCTATAGCTTTTACTCTCTGCGTCGGAAGCGATCTATTGACAAAAAAGATCCCAGTTAACCACCTTGCACTCTTTGATGGTCTTCGGAGCCCCGCTGGGGTGTATCACAATGATTGAAAAAATGGTCACTTCCCCCTTGTCCAGCTCTACTGTCTAGAGAGCATCGATTTCTGCCGAGACTAGGCATTACGCTCAGTCTGCTCACCTTTGTGCATCATCGGCAGAATGTAGCCGATTTGTCGTTGAGAGCCGACGGATTGATCGCTGTTGCTATTGTCTCTATCTCTCGTGTTCTTGCATCCGTGCGAGTGCCACCCCTCACTTCATTATGAGGATTAAAGTCTCCACAGGTAATTAAGTCATCTCGGCTTCTTTTATATATTCTTCAAGTGGTTTTGTGTCCCAGAGGCCCAGTGTCGTGACACACGCTGATACAATCGTCGTTTCATACTTTCCGAATCTGATCGTTACTTGAACGTACTCTTCAGATGGTGAACAGAGCTCTGAAAAGTCAAGCTCAAAGTGATGTACGTGAGTTCGCACAAGTACAGATATACGTGATCTTTAATTGGGCTTTATAGTCGCGCTACGATATAGATCCTTTCAACATAACCTCATACCAGCCCGCAATTGGACGTACCCTCGACCTGGTGCATTTTTGGATTGCGCGCTTGACACAGGGTATGCAACCGCCAAGGGTATAGGCAAAAAGGCTCAGAAACGTACGTCGTGCGACAGTTAGTTCCGAGTGCTTCTTTTACCGTGTTACAATTTCCGAAAATCCGCGGTAGATTGACTGTCCCCGCATCGTCGTCGGGTGCACACATAATTTTAATTAGGATAATAACAGTCGCGGAAAGTGTGCCACAAGAAGCAGCAGCGCGAGTGGCTGCAATGTTATTGAATATAAAATGTTCCCCAAGGATCCTTGTTAATGAAGCCAGTCGATTGCGAGCGTTAATCGGAAGGGCTCTGTAGCAGACTCATCGTCACGTTTATGCTCACGATCTTCCTGTACGGCTAGAAGGAACGATTCCAATCCGGTGCAGGTACTCCGGTTAGGTTATTACTGCAAGCTATTCTATTGTTCCATGGCATGTAAAGAGTATATAGTTATTACAATCACGCAAGAGGCTCAACTGGCGCTAGTGTCTACGAGACTTCCTGTTCAAATTTAAGCAGACAGCAACCAGTCTACTTTTCCAATCCTGTGTATTCCTACGGAAAAACGTAGGTGATATTTTTTCTCTTCACCAGGGAATAATAGAAATCAACGTAGTTTCTTTACTCGTAGCAGAAACTATGTAGCCTTATACACATCATAAAAGTGTAATTTACTTAGTTAATGTTTTTTTATTATT
Source organism: Ixodes ricinus (assembly GCA_037355805.1). Taxonomy (NCBI): domain Eukaryota; kingdom Metazoa; phylum Arthropoda; class Arachnida; order Ixodida; family Ixodidae; genus Ixodes; species Ixodes ricinus. Next base: position 35,915 of record JAZHYW010069308.1, read on the forward strand.
ACGGAGCGATGTTTAAGTAAGTAAAAATTGAGGCCCAAATTTATATTCTGCGGAATGATATGTCAATACAAGCTATCAATTCAAACAAAAAGAACAATTCAAAGTGCGTAGGGTTTATTTAAGCTGTAATTGCATTAATATGACGAAATCAAAATTAAAAAAATCCAGTACGTGTTCTCCGTTCTGTAACTCCATGCTTCGTTCTTGTCGTCTGTTTTGATTGTTCGATTTGGCATGTATTAGCATCCTTTTGGTGTTTTGTCAAGATGATTCACTCTGTGTGCTTCATAGCATTGACTATATGCGTAAATACGTGCCCTATAATAGCAGTCTGCAACGTCAACACGTATTATACATGTGTATTGGGCTATTTTAGCGCGGTGTTTGACGCCATGAATTCTAAAGAAAAACGCTGTAACTGACATATTTTTGTACATCCGATTGTAAAACGTTCCAAACTTTTTATTGTGTCACAACACTAAGCAATATTTGCTCTTATAATCGAGCATGGAAGAGTAAAACGCATTTGCGTTTTCCCATAGGAATGCATTACCGGAAGTCAAATTTAGACTGGTTGCTGTCTGCTTCGAAACGCAACGGCACGCTAGCGCCACCTGAACCTCTAGCGTTTACTATTCATAACTCTATGCGTGCTACTACTCAAGATGCAGCTATCAAATTCTGAGAGCTTACCTGCATAGACTACATTGAACTGCTCATATATACCTTCGTTGTGGAAACCCAATCAAAACACCCCACCGCCCTCGTCCTCGTTCTTTCGAGGAGGCAAGGTGATGGCCTGTCATTAGCCAGCTCGATGTAACCGGCCAAGTTTCAGCCAAGTTATTGTAGCCCACCATAGCCAAGTCTAACCAAGTTCCCCCTCATACCCACACCATTGCCTACTCAGATAGCTATGGTGCTAGAACCAGGCGGTATTTCAAGTTTTAAGCCGCTAGACGGCGTCGTCTGCGCCGCAATTCTCAAGATGGCGGCGCCGATAAAACTGGGGTCAATAAAACGTAAGCTGAAAAGTGTTGTGGTAGGTGTCGCTACCATTATGTTGTATATGCGAGAGTGTAAAGAGGTAGACGAAGTTACTTGTTTGTTCCACCCGGACCAGGTGCGTGTGTGGGGCAAAGGTGGGGTTCTATCCCCACCCCTGCCCGTTTCGATCTGGATGAGCATCGTGCCGGCGTACGGTTGTGTATCACTACTGCGTGGTGCACGTTAAAGACCCCAGGTTAGCGGTTGTACCGCACTGCCTAAATTGCTCATCTACAGCTGAGGCACCTGACGCCCACTGAGGCAGACTAACTTCCGGCTGTATAAACATACACACAACAATTTGCTTTGTAGGCGCGTGTGTGTGTTCGTTCCTCTCTGAACTTAACGGATTGCCAGTCCCTACATGGTGTCAAAAATAGGTCAGTTAGAGCTTTTTTTTTTTTTCAAGAGACCGCATTAGCTTTGGAAGAGACCGCCATGGCAGAAAGGGAGGGCGCCGCCGCCGGTCCGGCAGCGTAGCCAGTCGGTGCGCTCAATCTAACGCGCACCGCCCCAGTTTGACTTCAGCAACCCCGGAAAATAGAAACAGTGGCATCAGCAGTTCGATGATTACGTCTACGCGTCGGGACTGTACGCCGCCAGCGACAAAGTGCGTGTTCGGACCCTACTATACTCCATGGCGCCGCAAACGCGGGACGTCCTGACTTCGCTACACGTGGGCGGCTGAGACTTCGACAACTACGATCTGATTTGCCGAGAAGTTCAACGCGTACTTCGTTCACCTTGTCATTGTGCTCTACGAAAGCGCACGCTTCTACAGACGGTTGCAACAAGGGGGTTAGTCAGCACACTCCTTTCTTACGAAGCTCAGCAACATGGAAAAAAATGTAACTACCCGTCGCGAGAAGTGGAGAAGCGGCTCATTCGCGACCGTGTTCTGGTGGGCTTGCGAGACACAGAGCTGTAGGACAGACTGTGCCGAAACACGAAGAGACGTTGGACGAGCTTGCGTTGGACGAAGCGCTCATTCAAGTTTGCCAATACGAGGACGCGGAGAGGGAACGGAAGCTGCAGGACTCGTCGGCATCCACGGCCACGGCAGCTTCAACGGAAGCAAAAGCGTTAGGCATTGACGCGGCGAAAGTTGTGAAGAACCACCTGCCTAGGCCGAAGCAAGCAAGCGGCAACGCAGCGAGTGCATCTTCATGCGGGTTTTTGCGGACGTTCTCCGCATCCGCGCTCAGAGTACCCTGCTAACCATGCGCAATGTAACAAGTGCACAAGGAGGGCCATTTCGCAGCTGTCAGCCGCTCCGAGAACAAGTTGGCTTCGCTGGAGCTTGGTGCCGTACATTCTTCTTCCAAGGCAAGGGCAAAGTTCGTAGACGTAAAGGTCAACGACCTATGGCTGAGCTTCAAGGTTGACAGCGGCGCGGAGGTCACCGTCGTCCCCAGCACGTTTTCAGAGATACCAGGCTCCAGCTCACCTGGAGCCCCCAGAGGGAGTTGACAGGACCTGCCAATCAACCGTTGGACGTGCTCGGAAAGTTCGCCGCGGCATTTGAATGGAAAACCAAGCTCGTCAGGCAGAAGCTCTACGTGGTGCGTTCGCAAGTTGTTTCCTTGTTGGGATTTCCGGCAATTCAGGCGTTTGGCATGGTCAAGTTTGCGAATCACCTTCCGGAGTGTTCTACTGAAAGCTGTCCTAGTGAGCTTGACGGGACTTTGTCGACACAGCTCTTTCAGGGCCTCGGCGAACTTCGGGAGCAGTACACACTTCGTCTTCAGCCGAACGCGGTACCGTATTCGCTGCACGTTCCGCGAAGGGTCCCTATCCCGATACGCGATGTCGTGAAGTCTGAACTGCGGAGACAGGATGGTGGCCCAAGACCGAATCCGAAGAGTAACCAAACCGACACTGCGGTGCGCAGGCATGGTAGTGGTGCCGAAAACTTCGGGAAGCTACCGCTTATGCGTGGACCTGAGTCAACTGAACAGGGCGGTGCTGCGTGAACGTCACATCCTGCCGACGTGGATCAAGTGCTGGGACTTCTGGGCGAGGCGCGATTCTTCTCCAAGCTCGACGCCACGTCGAGTTTTCACAAAGTGAAGCTGTCAAGTAAGTCCCAAGAACTCACAACGTTCATTACCCCGTTCAGAAGGTTCTGCTTTTGTCGGTTGCCTTTAGGGATTACCTCTATGCCGGAATATTGTCAACGCCAGATGTCGTACATCCTGGAGTGCCAAGATGGAGTTCTCCGAGCAGTGAACTCAAAAATAACGGTTTAATAGGCGAACTTGTGCCAACCAAAAATAAGTAAAGAACGAAAGAGCGTCGAGGCAGCAGAAAAGCAGGCGGCGATTCGGCGGCGACAACAGAGCAGGAGCGGGACTGCTTCGACAAGGTCGCGGGTAGCTGCTTATCTACAGTGCGTCGCTATCTCGAAAGTTCGGCAAAGGAAGTTCGAGCGTCGCGCGCTCGGGGCGAGGATGAACTGGCACTTTCGAGAACAACAAAGCAAAGGGAAAGTTACAACTAGTGCGAGAATGAATGGGAATCTTCTAGAAGACCGTGACCGAGCGTTGCTTTCTCGGCTCTGCGGGCGGCATTATCCCCCCTTTTAAAAGTGCATCGTCCCGATGCAACGTAAAAGGAAAACAGAAATGGCTAAAAAAATTTACGGTGAAACGAAATAAACATGCAGTATCGCAATCCTATCGTGCGTAGAACGGCTTGAGTCGAACGACGTGGACGACTTCGGGTCGTGGCTGGCGGCGTCCTGATGGTCGGGTTCCGTCGGGGAGCACCTCGTAGTTCAAGTCCCCAAGGCGGCGGATGACCTTGTAGGGTCCGAAGTAGCGTTTTAACAGTTTTTCGCTGAGTCCGCGGCGGCGAATGGGCGTCCACACCCACACCCTGTCTCCGGGCTGGAACTCCACGTCGCGGCGACGAAGGTTGTACCGGCCAGCGTCGACACGTTGCTGGTCCTTTATGCGAAGGCGGGCTAGCTGGCGCACCTCTTCTGCTCGTTGGGTGACCAGCTGGGCGTCGTCGGTGCCGTCGTCCGTCGGGTCGTGGGGCAGCAGGGCGTCGTTCGTCATCGGCAATACCACCTCCCGGTATTGCCGCACTCAGTTTTCCCGGCGGGACACTGGAGACAGGCTCTCTCGGCGAGGCCGATGGACAGGTGATGCAGAACGTCGAGGTGAAGGCGAACGGGACCCACGTCGAGGCGCAGACATTGGAGAGGGTGTACGTCGTAGATAGTCGTCGATCTCGCGTGGTCGCTCACCGTAGCGTGGGCGCGGGTCGTCGGGGTGGAAGCCGCGTAGCCCCAGCTGCCGGTACGGGCATCGCCGATACACGTGGTCAGCTTCCCCGCAGTGGTAACACAGCGGGCGTCGATCGGCCGTTCGCCAAATGTCGGTCTTTCTGGGCGCGGGTGGTTCTTGCCGGACGTACTGACGTCGATCGTCGAGACGTGGGAGGTACGCCTGTGCTGGTGCGTCCCGTCGTCGTGGCGCAGGAGGTTGACTGGCAGCAGGTGGCGGTCGTCGGGCCATGGCGGCGTAGCTCACCGTCGGTTGTTCCGGTGGTGGCAGGTCAACGGGAGACTCCGGCTGGACGGCTCGCTGCACCTCCTCGCGTACGATCTCGGCGACTGACAGCGACGCCGGACGCTCAGCAGCGGGGAGCAGTTTTCGGAGCTCCTCTCGGACGACGTCTCGGATGATGTCGCGGAGCTCGTCGGCACCAGTGCTGAACTCTGAGCGGGGCGAGGCCAAAGTGGAGACGTTGCTGAGCCGATGGTAGTGACTCGCTCGGGCCATTAACGCCCGCTCGATGTTTGTCGCTTCGGCAACAAATTCTTCGACGGTCGTCGGGGGTTGCGAATAAGTCCGCCGAAGATTTCGCTTTTCACGCCCCTCATAAGGAAGCGTAATTTCTTCTCGTCGGTAGCTTGCGGGTCAGCGCGGCTGCTCAGGCGGAGGATGTCTTCAACGAAACTGGTGACTGTTTCGTTGGGGCCTTGAGTCCTCGCCTGGAGAAGGTCTTCGGCCCGCTGCCTGCGATGCTGGTTCATGAACGCCCGCTTCAGCTCGGTGACGCAGGCGTCCCACGACGTGAGCGCAGCCTCGTGGTTCTCGAACCAGTGCCTCGCAGTACCCTCCAACGAAAAGTAGAGGTTCTGCAGGTACTGCTCGGCGGTCCATCCGTTATGGCGTGCCACGCGCTCGTAATGTTGGATCCAGTCCTCGACGTCCTCGTGGATCTCCCCGTGGAAAGGCGTCGGAGTCCGAGGGGCGACGGGCAGGTAAACGACGGGTGGAGCGGTCATCGTCGTGGCCTTCTTCTACCCCGCACCTCCACCAGAAATGTCACGAACGGAGGTGACACGAAGACGAGCAGTGAACTCAAAAATAACGGTTTAATAGGCGAACTTGTGCCAACCAAAAATAAGTAAAGAACGAAAGAGCGTCGAGGCAGCAGAAAAGCAGGCGGCGATTCGGCGGCGACAACAGCAGGCGCGGGACTGCTCTCGACAAGGTCGCGGGTAGCTGCTTATCTACAGTGCGTCGCTATCTCGAAAGTTCGGCAAAGGAGGTTCGAGCGTCGCGCGCTCGGGGCGAGGATGAACTGGCACTTTCGAGAACAACAAAGCAAAGGGAAAGTTACAACTAGTGCGAGAATGAATGGGAATCTTCTAGAAGACCGTGACCGAGCGTTGCTTTCTCGGCTCTGCGGGCGGCAATATGTTTGATGACATTCTCGTTTTTGGCCGAGATCGTGTGGAACACGACAAGCGCCTCACAGAGGTACTCGACCGCTTAAAGAAGGCATGTCTGACTCTGAACTGGTCCAAGTGTAAGTGGCGTCACCGGTGTAAAGTGTCTTGGCATGGTCGTGAGCCAGAATGCTATTTTGCCAGGCCTTGAGAATGTGGAGGCTGTAGAGCACATGGAACCACCGGTCGACGTCGGAGGTGTCCGCGGACTGCTAGGCATGGTCAACCACGGAGGGAGGTTTTTGCCACATCTGTCTGACGTCACAGCACCTATTCGAGAACTGCTGAGCAAGAAGGGTACGTGGCTCTGGGGACCAAGCCAGCAGGCTACCTTCCTCAAGTTGAAGACTATGCTCTCTTCAGACATTTGTGTGGCTTGCTACAATTCCGGAGCACTCGACCATAGTGTCTGCTGACTCCAGCTCTTTCCGTCTCGGGGCAGTCCTGCTCCAGGGTCAACCTTCAGGCGAGCGTCGGGCGGTGGTCTTTGCCTCGCGGTCACTTACAGCGACCGAGCAGAGGTACAACCAGACCGAAAAGGAGACTTTGGCAGTAACATGGGCCGTGCGTCGCTTCGATGAGTACGTCCGGGGACTGCGGTTTACCGTGGAATCCGATCACCAGCCCTTGACTGCGTTGCTTGGAAAGCATGGACGTGGACCTTCTTCCTCCACGTATTCAGCGACTGAGAATCAAGTTGATACGGTATCAGTACCAGATATTTTGCGTTCCTGGGAAGCTCCTGGCAACGGCCGACACCGTGTCCCGAACGCCGTTGGGCCGGGCAGCTCCGTCAACCTGCGGCAGCAGAGCTGTACGTCCAGAACGTGGTTCACGCAATCCAAGAAGGTGCGCCCGTCAGTCTCGAAGTGGTCCGTCAACAATAGTCAACATATGGCGAGTGTACAGCACTGGCAAAGTTCTGCGACCAAGCTCGGCCTCAGAAGATTAACGTTCCATGTCACCTAAGGAAGCACTGGAACTACCGCGGAGAACTAACCGTTTGTGACAGTTTGCTTCTCAAAGGAAGACGTCTCGTGATTCCTGCATCGCTGCGGCCTCAAGGTGGCATTAATAAACTCAACTGTCAGGGTTACCGCTCCTTGTGTAAAGGATATAACTTTCTTTAACAATACACCCATCTGTTTCCTGCATTTGAACACACAATATGCATCTCGTAGTATGAGCACACCGCGCGTACAATATGTTCCTTCGCATCCCGATGCTGCGACATGTAGCCTTTCTTATCTCTTCGTTTACATTGTTGCTTTTTACACCTGTTATGGTTCTTTAATTATTATTTAACTTTTTATTGCGGATATGGTGATCAGACATGGAAATAACATTTCTTGTATTCGGGCAGATCGTATTTTTCAGATCTAATCGCATTCTGAGCGTTTTCATTTGCTGAGATTTTCCGGTATAAAAGAAAACAGCTCGATGGACGCAGTTGTACAATGTGCTGGGGCCTAAATAAGAGACGGAGAAAATTGCGTCGGGCGCACTTATGTCATATCCGCTAGCATATCTGTACGTGCTCCATGAGCGCGAATTTAGTGCACTACTAGCTTCTCATGCGTTCAAAGTGCGATATGAAAATTTACTGATTTAGTGGATTTTCGATGACGCTGAGGCAAGTTTCTGATGGACCATTTGCTGTCTTACCTCAAGCGTCACGGAGAATGCAGGGATTGGCGTTCTACGCGCCACGCGCGCACGCCTTTCACTGTATAAAAGATTGAGTAAATGACGCGAAAGAAAGCTATCGACACATACGCGCGTGCAATTGATGCCTATTTGTCTTCCAGGTCTTTACTTTGGAAACTTTAGTTGTCTCATCTTTGCTGATGGCCATGCACGATGCGTGCCTGTGGATTACATCTAGTCTCTACATTCTCCTCGAGTGCAGGTGTGGGTACAGCACTTGCAGCAGATACGGTCTATTGGCACACTATACTTGTCTCATTTGCCAAACTCGATATGCGACTCTGAAAACTCACCGTGTCGTTATGCCACATCTTAACTATATTCAGTCCGACTGCAGGTCGTTACGATTTGCCTCCTATACTATGTCCCCACTGGCCGTACAACTCACCTGCGCAGACCGCATTAATCTGGCTTTCATGGTTTTCGTTAAAAACAATTCTGTTAAGATTTAAAAAAAACACCCGGTATATCTATATAAAGAAAATTTACAGGGTTTTTTTACTGCAAAAATAAACTAGGCATCGCCAAACGCTCATTCTCCGCCCAAAGGTAGCACTAGAGGTCACAACCAGATTCCAAAGCTTCAGCCCGATCCGATACCTTAATCAAACAGTTATAAGTGATTTTCTGAAAATTTCAATGGGAAAATGGCGGCCGACGGAGTTTTCGAATACATTGGGCTCTATGGCGCCATAAACCGCAAACGGGCAAAAATGGGCTCCATTTTCCCATTGAACTTTTCAGAAAATCACTTATAACTTTTGAATAAGGTTTCGGATCGGGCTGAAACTTTGGCATCTGGTTGTGACCTCTAGCGCTACCTTTGGGCGGAGAATGAGCCTTCAGCGATGCCTCGTTTATTTTTGCGGTAAAAAAAAACTGTAATTTTTTTTTCGACACTCTGTATATATATAATACACGTCTCTTACAATGACAGGTTGAACATGGCATCGCTGGTGAAAGGTATTTTTAATCCAAAAATGCATGGTAAGTGCTTTATTTCTTATATCTTGCTCATTAACTTTTAGCGATCTTACTCTCGGCACACAATTGCTCGATCCTTATTTTAGATATCCTCTGGTATGTGATCTGTGATAAAAGTTTTTAATTGAATACAACGTCTCTTAAATTTAATTATTGTTACCTATTGATTCTCCGCCACCAATTGAGTCTTTTCGAAACAGCTCGTTTGCCGTGTTTGATTTCAAGCCGGTTTTAACACTGCAGTCTTCTAATGAAAATGAGAATTGAACAACTGTGGTAATTGAAATTCGTCAAAGGAGATTTCTCGTTTCCCTTAGGTAAAACTGTCGCAACTATAGTAGACCCCTTGCAAAATTACCCAAGCACCACTGAAGGAACGTGCTGCGAGCGCAGTTTAACACGCTACACGTGCTAGCGTCTGGAGCAATAACTTCCTAAAGCAAAATTCTAAAACAAGTAACACTTTGCACGTACAACGTATGATATACAATACAATAAAATGTTTAATGTCTTATCTCCATGTTACATTTTAACTCTCATAAGCGTGTACGTTGGGCACGGCAGTAGCGTTACAGGGGAAGAGTAATGTAACAAGAACACAATTTTGATGTTCAACAAAATAATGGAAACAATGAAAACGGAAACAATGAAAACCACACTGTTTAAATAATATTTTATATTCGTAGCGATCAAAGCATGAAAACTAGTGTTATCGTCACCTGCGCATCAGTGTTGTGAAATGAGTACCGCCATTTCATTCCAACTCAATTCCGGGAATTCGAGCTTTTGATCATTCCATTCCTTTGAAATACTAGGTACGGGGACACTAGGCCAATTGCCACTCCTGAGATGTCTGAAAAGTTCCATTCAATTCCTCTCAATTTTAAACGAGAAAAAATGTCTCTTGACAACTCCATTGTGTTGGTGGTAAAGGCAGCATAAAGATGACGTTATCAAACGTATAGGCAGCCATACAAATGTTCAAAATACGTCCCCGAAGCTTCGATTCTACCAAGCTGAGCGGTGGTCGCACAAAGCGCTTGATGACATTGTAGGAGTGCGTAATCAAGTGTAAAAGACTTGCAGCAGACGGCAAAAATTAACACTACCCATTTTCTTCGTAAACGGAGTCCTTAAGAATCTATTGTTGTTTCGTGGCGCACGAAATTGCTTGCTGTCTGCCTCGGTGACTTTCAGAAGCGCATCACTAGTACGCTATTAGAAGCGACGCCGCGTATACCTGCCAGAAATCTCGAAGCATCGCGGCAGGAACACGAACCCACCAATAAAGTGCAATCACTACGGTGTCACCATGAGAAACTAGGACCATGTCATGAAAGCTGCCCTAAAACGTACAATTTTACGTTTGTTGAATGACTCTCGCAATTTCTTGCCATATTCAATTGAATTCTTTATTGTTTTTTTTTTCTTATGTGAACACTGAGAGGTTCGCTGGTCTGAAAGTTGTCTTCTTATGTCTTTGTTCATTATCCGAACCATCGTAAAGTGGAACTTACTATAGACGCTTAGTAACACATACGGTCGTCGGGGAATCAGCTAGCAGCACTTCATGTCACAGACACATGAGCCAGTTGTTATACTTATAGCTCCGCGCGCACCTCTGGAGTGAGAACGCCTGCATTCAATAAAGGCGGGCGACATGGCTTAGTCCGTGCCTGGTGGTCTATAACCGGTGCTGTAATTGCATAATGCGACAACAGTATCTTTGGCGCTTCTCGCGGCCGTAGGAACAACATCTCGTCCGTCTACAACTTTTCATTTTTGGATGCTTTATTGGGACACTGTTTCAGGGACAACTTTGATCGTGCACTAGCGTTGTGCCAGAATTTCATAGGCCTTAGCTGAATATCGACACACCTTGCATAAGGACCGAGCCTGCTCCATTCCCCCTAAAGTTATCTAGTTACTTCCCATTTTTCATTCCTCCCAGCGCTGCAGCAATTTGATTTCGGCGTCATGAAAGTGCGGAATGATTCCGGGATCATTCAAACTTAGAAACAGAAACTCCTGTCTCTCTCCTCCACTTCTCTCACACCCTGTGACATGGAGGAGGCCCTTCGTTGTATCAAACCATCTTGCTCAGCTGGTCCTGACGGTATCCCTCCCATCCTACTCAAGATTCTCCCGTCCCTTCTCGCTATTTACCAGTATCTTCTGGGCAACTCGGTCCTGCCTGAGAGCTGGCGGCAGACACTGGTCACTCTGACTTTCAAGAGAAAGCGCAAGTCACTCAGCGACCTAACCAGCTACCGTCCAGTGTCCGTTACTTCAATTCTGTGCCGTACCGTAGAGCGCATGGTTAAGAAGCACCTGCTCTCTCAGCGGAACCCTCTCCAGCTCCTGCCTTTGTCGCAGCACGGGTTCCGGCACTCCCATTCCTGTGAGACCACCCCGGCCACCGTTTCCCATTACATAAGCAAAAACGTAAATGGTCTTGTCCCCACCGACGTTGTCCAGTTAGATTTCCGCAACCCCTTTGACGCCCTGCATCACGCCTGTTTGATCAGGAAACCTTAGAGCAGGGGTGCACAACATACGGCCCGCGGGCCGCATGCGGCCCGCGCGCGCTTTTCTAGCGGCCCGTGGGCCGGATCAGCGCAGAAAATTGCTTACTATGCCATCCAATCCACCGAGCGCCCGCTCCGCTTGGGAAGCAGCAGTGAAACCCTCTGACCGACTTTTCTCACTCTTCGGCGAAGGAACTACGATTTCTCAGTTCAAATTTTACCTGTCCACTATAGTACCGCTGACAACAATAAAACAGCGTGTGCAGCCGTCCCTTTCCATGGAATGGTTCTGTCTCAACATGTCTGTACACGGAACGCGAAAACGTCTTGCTCTCTCTGAACAGATCCCCTTCCCTCCTTCACCGTGGAGGCTATCGACCCTCTGCCTTCCCGTTGAGATAGTTGCATCGTTGCATCGTCAGATCAGAGGACTCCGATCCGACGATGCAACTGGAGCTCACCGACCTCCAGTGTCCACCAGCGCGGAAGACTATGCATCGCGAATCTCAGCTGCATGAGTCCTATAAAAACCTGGACAAGAACAAGTACGGAAACCTGGTGGACCGCGCCTTGAAAACTGCCGTCACTTTTCGGGAGCGCGTATACGTCTTCTGAGCAGAGCCGTCTCACTGATGACTCTCAACAAGGACCGCCTTCGGTCTGCCGTGACGGACATGACATTGCGAGATGCGCTAAAGACGGCAACGAGTGCGATGACGCATGATATCGCGAGCCTGACTGCAGCCCGAATGTGCAACACGTCGCACTAGGTGCGGCCCGCACAGTTTTTTAATAAACGCATTTTCGGCCCGCCCAAGTTTTTAGTTGTGCACCCTTGCCTTAGAGTGTGGGGTGGGTGGCGGCCCACCCCACAGTTATCAGTACGTTGATTCCGATCGCGGTTCATCATTCATTCGATCGCGGTTCAGGCCAACGAATGCATTGGATGTGCGCCTTACTTCGCGGGAACCAAAACAAAGGGGAGACAGCTCAATCGTTACGAACGTGAGAGCATCGAATCCTTCCTCATACAGAACGTAGGAAGCAACGTTTCATCGGCCTCAGTAACCTTATCTAGGCCTGAACTTGAAGAATATCGCAACTCCCCGAAAAAACCACACCATCACTGTAGTTCTGCCCGCGCTTCGTAGCTTCTTCCTCCTCCTTTCCATCCTCTAGTCTTCTTTCCCCTCATCACCCTATCTTAGTAGGGATCTCGTTCAGGGTGCAATTTCCCTGCCCAAAATAAACGTTGTCGCTAAATGAAACAAACGTGGTTCTCCTGTGCTTGTCCTCCGCGTTTTGTTCTTTCGATTTGAAGTATTCATGTTCAACTCGCTCGCTTTTACCAGTCCTATAAAAATATAAACTTCCATTTGACGTAACGTCCTATTATTTTTCTGTCAATCTTAGGACTAGCCTACAATGATGCTCTTTGCAAATCCTACCGCGTCGCCGAAGTAGAAGACATTCCAGGATCATTCAAGTTCATCGACATCATGACGCACGAACTGGGACATGTGTAAGTTACAAATAGGCATAGCAGCACAAGAGCTTAACTTTGCTGAACGACAGATAATGACGCAGTTAGCGAACTTTTCATTAGCTCGCCTCTTCGCTCCCAGGTAATTGCAAGGTGTCTAATTTAAATTCAAACTGATTTTTTAAACGAGGTAAAAGTGGATAATCATCATTACCTAATATATGTTAATTAACGTTTTAATTATTGGTTTTATGGGTCACGTTCAAATTAAAGGATTGACGACAATTACTATCAGACGCCAGATCAATTCAAAAAGTTTGGAAAAAGTAATACATTTTTGAGATAGTAATGCATTAATTTTAGCCTTTTTTCGCCCGATTTCAAAATTGCGCTTTAAAAGCCCTGCTTAGAATGCCGCTTACAAGAGTGACAAATTCGTTTCAGTCACGCCGTCCCTTGTGTCGTCCGCGCGCCCGCTAAGGTCATGCTGCGCAGATAGTGACAATATGATTGAAACGACGACTACGACTACGTCACTCTTCCAAGCATCACTGTGGGCAGTGCTCGAGGCGCTCTTTTTAAAAGCCGATTCACGGAATGTCAACTGCCGGGCAGAGAACAAACAAGCTCCCAGTTTCCTTCCCTTCATTTCCTCTCTCACTTTTCTCTCCTTCTCTACCTCTACAGTCGTGTCTCTTCTGAATTTCTCCCCGCAGAAAGCATGAGGGTGTCCCCCTTTGTCGAATGGAAAGGATGAATTGTGGGAGATTTCCTCTTTCTGGCTGCCCGTCCACCTTTAAGCGCAATTTTTATATCGGGCTAAGAAACGGGATCATTTATCGAGCAGTTTCTAAAAAAACAAAAAGCATAACCTTTTTTTTAGTTTATTCAAATTGGTCTGGCCTCTAATAGCAATTTTCGCACATACTGCAATTGCGACATGACCTTTAAAATCAAAGAATAAGAAGTTACTAAAACAAACTTTAATTAATTAGTCAACTTATTAGGACAGGTATTGCCCCATTTAATGTCCGCCGAGCGATGACAATACCTGGTAAAAACGTCACTCGTCTATCTCTCAGTTCTTTAAATAAGCTGTTGGAATTAAAGTCACATACCCTGTATCTTTATTTTTACTCGTGTTGTATACACTTCCATTCCAATATTAAAAATAACAAAGCACCTGAGCAAGTGCATATTTGCTGAAAAATATTTCCATTTGGGAACACGTAAAGTTTAAGTAATTTGTAGGTGAGTAACTAATTAAGTAAGTAATTTTAAGTCAGTAATTTGAAGAAACATGTCAAGCATCCTTAATGCTTCAAAGTTATGTAGAGAAATTGTAGAAGTAAATAATTTATTGTTTGCTTCTACGAACCCACGATTGTCTGTCGTGTTTGTTCTCCACTTTTTTCTTGTTTTTGTGCGCTCTTCTCGCCAGAATGAGTCCATACCAACTAGCCCAAGTTTCAACCTTTTTACAATCTATTGGAGGATCTAAGATAGCAACAAAAGGTGACAAAGAGCGGCGAACCTGCTAGGAAGGAGAACATTACTTTCACTCAAATATTGAAGATATAGTTACTTAATCCTTAGCAAATGCTTTTGGGGGGTGCTGCGAGGACTTTTCACCGGGTATCTGACATAGGCGTCTTTGAAGGATGCCTTAAACTAAGACATTGAATGTTTTCTCATGAGAACGTTTGCCATTCATTTATACCATTCACCGGGTATCTGACATCGGCTTAGTGAGTTGAGGTTTATAGCCGATGCTACCTGGTGATCAATTGATGTGGTATTTTCAATTCGGCCACCTTTCTGAATGCTGTATTATGTCAAAACGTACGACAAAAGATAAAAAAAGCGTAAGAGTAGGTGTAGTGTGTCGACCTCCTAGCTCGTTAGTAAACTCCTTTCTTGTAAAATTCGAGGCAGTACTTACGGCATTGTCTATTGGACAGAATGATTACATTGTAGTTGTTGGAGACTTTAATATTGATCTGGCCAGTGATACGCATAATAGCTATACGCTGCTTTTAGAATCTTTCACATTAAGCAACTTCATTACTAAACCTACTCGCATTACTAGCACCTCCAGTACATTAATTGATCATGCTCTTTGCAATACTGATACGGATGTCCATGCTGGTGTTTACCCAAGCTTGATAGCTGACCACTTGGCCATTTTAATATTTTACAAAAAGAGATCATTCATAAAAAAATATATTGTCGTCCTGAACAGCGCACTAAAATAGATCATGACCAGCTTCGCAGGGTATTAGAACAACTAGATATATATTCCACTTATAATCAAAACGTTCACATCGAATACTACAACTTCATTACTAGTCTCAAAAGCGTGATAACGTTGAGTGCTGTAAAAAAGACGTCTAATAAATACAATGTACCGGTCTGCCCTTGAATGACAAGCCAAAGTTTAGGGGTACTAAAAGGAAAAAAATAAATTTTATCATAAATGGACAAAACATAAAAATAGTAATTACTATTTAAGCCAATTTAAACATTTCAGGAACAGATTAGTTTTTATGTTGAGAAAAACTAAGAAAGAATATTACTCAACTAAAATTAGGCAGGCGGGTGGAAATACTAAAATAATTTAGTCAATGATGATATTGGCCTTCGTGCAAATAAATATGTATTACCTGACTTAATCGAACAGATCAAGGTAGACACTTTTAATGGTCATTTTACTAGTATAGGGCCTTTCCTAGCAGCTGAGTTGCCATACGTTCCTGATCCTCAGCTGTCATTGACACCGATTACAAATAGCTTCTTAATGCAAGAAATTGAAATTAATGAAATAATATCAGTAGTTGCGAACCTTAGAATAGGTAAAGCCGCAGGACCTAGATGTGTTATAACAAAATACACCAATCTTCACGAAAAAGTACATGACAATATAAAAACATGGTGCAAACTATGTCCCCATCACCAAGCCGGTTCGCACAAGTGATTGTGACACACTTACAGGAAACACTTTTAAACGCCGTTCAGTAATTGAAAATATACACTTTCGTCACAGTAACAAAAGGGAAAATAAATATTGCATCGAGCGCAGCTGACCAAGCAGGCAGCGCGCTCGTCGGCCTAACGGTTATCGCGCGTGCCTTCCACGCAGAAAGCCAGGGTTCGATTCCTGGAAGTGGCGCGTCTTTTGTTTATTCCTGTAAACTAGTATTCTGGTAAATTCGAGAATCTTGTTGCTTGTTCGAGTCGAATGTTCTACGCGTCGAACTTTCTACGCCGATTATTCCACAAGCCCACGCACGTACATAAGGGGCTCCGCGTGGCGAGCCGCAGTCAGTTTCGCCCCAGCGTTCGACTCTGCTCTTTCGCCGATTTCGACGCCCGCGACGCTCCGCTGTTATCTTCTGTTTTATACTGATTAAAAAGCGCTTTTTAATCAGTATGATTCACCAACTTGCCCAACTTTCTACCCTTGTTATCTTCTGTTTCCTTCTTAATTTTGGGCGCAAGTTCGCCCTCATTAAATGTTTAGTTCCTTTAGTTATTCTTCGAATCATCATTTTGTCATTCGTGACAATATTATAACAGCAATATTCATCAGTGACATAATCGCCTATCAATGGCCAAAAAGAGGAAAGAAAGAAAGTAAGAATTCGATCGTCATCAACACACAACACTTCAAAAAGCTTATTGGCTTTATTGTCAGCTCGGGGAGATAAATGTGATGCTTACCTTTTGTTCTTAGTCTGCTTTATCAAGTTGTGATAGCGAAGTCGCCAGAGAATCACTGCCTACAACTTCTGGGCCGAGGCAGTTCCATTTACGAATTATACTAGGAAAGCATGAAAGTCTAAAAGCATCATCGCCACGAGCAGTTTCTTTTATGTTTTACGGTTTGGTTATTAAAATGAGAAAAATATCAACCAATAATGCGAAGTTGCACACCCAGTCAGAATCAACTTGGAAATCCTTCAAGGTCTTCATTTCACAAAGAACTGCGGACTATTTATGACGCTCCCCAAAAAAAGCTGCAAACCTGTCGGTTGTAATTGAACACGCCCATATTTGTCGCCTCTGTGTGCAACACAAAGCTTGTAAAAAAAGTTCGTGATTCTAAACGATGTTTACGCTAGATGCGACGATCTTAAGTGTTGATTTTAAATGAATCACCCTTGTGCACAACTATAGCTGACGAGTATATAAGCAACAATCACACCAGGCTTGCTGCCAACTATGTTTTTGCGCCATTATTTCTGTAAATAAAGGTGTGTGTGTGTGTGTGTGCGTGCATTTGCGTGCGCGTGCGTGCGTGCGCGTGCGCGTGCGTGCGTGTGCGCGTGCGCGTGCGTGCGTGTGTTTCTGTGTGCGCGTGCGTGCGTGTGCGTGCGTGTTTTGTGTGTGTGTGTGTGTGTGCTTGTGTGCTTGTGTTTGTGTGTTTGTGTGTTTTTGGTAGCATGCCGGGGGCCGTTTAATGTTGCCTCGCTGGCCGCCAGTTGAAGACCTCGGCCGTAATACATAACAGGAGCATTTGGCGACCAAGTAATGGAGCTGCGAAAACTTCTCTCATCTGCTCAGGATGGTGTTGTCATGGTAACTACACCGAACAGTTGAGTCATTCAATACAGCTGAAACGACAGCTCTTCTATATGTTCAAAAATTCACCAAAAGAGCTAAAGTTCACCGATCGTATTTTAAAACAGCTACGAAATTATGAAATACATTGCAGTGCCATACGGCTCTACTGAAGAAGCTGTGTAGTATTTTTGTTTTAAACCAGACGGACTCCCTCGAATAGCTTCAAAATATTTTGTGCAGGATGTTCACTGAAGCTGTTTACAAAATTGTCGCAAACTGTCGCCAAGTGACGAATAAGATGAGCGATCAAATTGCTGTGTTAGCGGTATAAAATTACAAAAGATTACTCGCGTCTCACATTGAAAAAGTGTAACCTCTTTTCATTCAAACAACGTTTAGATGCGGCAGTCGCCATGATGGCGAAAATCCGAACACGTGTAATCCTCATCTGGGAAACATTATGAGCCCTGTTGGACGCGGCTTGCAAAACAGTATATTTTCCGACGTGTTCAAAAATACAAATTCAACAGTATATGAGGTATGTATTTCATATATATATATATATAAAAGTATCTATTACTGATATTTTTATGTTCAGCAAAGTATTTTGATGCTCATAAGTGTTTTGAGCGTTGCTCTATTGGTTAGCTATATAGAATTGCATGTAACAAATTTTTAATATCAAAATCACATAATTTAACAGTTAAAATATGAGGATGTTTTTGGCGTATTCAATTATTAAAGAAAGAAATTAAGACCTAAAATATATGTAATAAGAAAATGAGAGCAATCCGCTGATTGCCCCATGAGCATGCAGAAGCATATCGTGCACAAACCTTAAGGTTCCATAGTGGTTATACTGATCTACGCACCGTAGTTACCTAACAACTAGTTACCATTTGTACCTACTTGCTTTTAACACAATCATTAAAATAAAACAAATTTAATGCCTAGACGAGACACGTAATTAAAAATAACGAAAAAAATTACACCACGAGACTCAATTTAAGTGGAGGTAGCCCCCCCCCCCCCCCCCACCCCTTTTTTTAGTCCCCGCCCAGTGCTTACAGAAGGAGGGATAACAACCTGCTCAGCTCTCAATGGCCGAAGAGATGATTGACGTGTGAATTGTTGGATGTAACTTTTTTTTTTGTGCCGTGATAGTTTTTTGCGTGACACAACTTTATATTTGGGAAACAAGAGATCGAAATAGAGTCAATACTGCAGTGATGGGAGTGCTGCGCCATTTGCGCCGAATTACACCATGAATAAAAGACTGCTACATCTTGCACCAAAATGACATTTTTGCTACGAATTGTGGCACACCTGCACCAAGGTGGGCTTAAAGCAAAAAGAAAAATGTTTTTGGTCGTTCCCGGCCGCACCCCGGCCCACGCCTCCGGCCATACTCACGCACAGAGAGCCGGGTCAGGTGATAAGAGGGATGCGGCTGATTTGTCCGGAGGGCGTAGCTCCCATCGCAGTCTCAGCTTATGGGTGAACGGAGTATAAAAGCGCAAGTCATGGCACATTCGCTGCATTGTATTGGTTCAGCTATGGTATTTGGTTTAGCCGATGAAAGAACACGTTCAAGAAGATGACAATGACGAGATGACGGCCAGAGCTGTTGATGCTGCGCACCAACAGCTCTGGCCGGTTGATGCGCTGGCTGGTTGATTGCTGACATCGTCTAAATTTCCAGACGATGTCGTCGATGTCAAGAGCTAAGGGTCCTGAGATTACAAAATCGTAGGATCGCTGATTGTGGCTACTGTGATAAAACAGAACCAGGGTCTTGCACTCCTGATAAGATGACTTGATTATCATGTCGCCACATGCCTTCACTCAGTGGCTGCAGAGTATCATGGCACTTGCGTTCTTTGCGTCAACCTTCACCGCCTCTCACCAGCGTTCGCGCGTCGAGCTTCACTGCTTTTCATTGGAGTGCTAGGAGCAGCGAGTGACCTGGGAGTGCGCCTGGCTTAGCGCGATAGGCGCACAAAAGATTATTGCAGGTCGAACGTTTTTGTCCTAATAATGAGTTAATCTCTAATTGAAAACAAAACAGCAGAGAAAGAGAGAGATGAGAACAAGGGCCTACATATACCTGAATAAGTACGGTAGTCGCGGTAGTTCCCGTGCAGCTGTCGATCGAAAGAGCAGCGACCTTCGACGTAAGTCTGGTTCCTACGCCGCTAATGAGCAGTGTCACCTTTAAAGCGCAAGTGTAGGCTTTTATAATATTTTTGGTTGGTTGCTTTTGCAGGTTATGATATTAGAGTCTGGAGTTTGGTAGGTTCATTAAGCTTACAGGCCGCATTTTTATTGGTAAACGTGTTAGCGGATACGCTGGTTCTTGTTGGCATTTTACAGAGAGTATATTTACAGGCTAAACAAACTACCGAGTGTAAAATGGAGAGGGAGGATTTACATAATGAAGTTTCGCGCTATGATTGACTTTTCAAGCATTTTTAATACCCATTTTAAATGAAGCCTGCTCTGAGTAGAGCCTTATTTAAGGAGTCTGTTTCTTCTATGTTCCATATATTCTTATCACAAACGGTAATAGGTAATATGCTCGTCTATCAAAGAAGAATCCTTGATCACTATCACAAATGAACTCACTGAGATGCAATCACTTTTTCAATCTCAGGTGATGTGCTCATAGACGTTGGCATCTGCTCCAAAAGCGTTAGTGGCTACTTACTCCGGCGATTTTTTGAGCTACCTCAACTAACTATATTTTGTGACTCCCCGGCCTTTACCCTTTCCGGTATGCTATTTAGTATCGCGAAATTCATAATAGTTATTGTGAAATCGGCAAATGAAAATGATGCAAAAACCAACATTCAAATATTCCCGCACTTTTCAGTGCCGTGACGTCAGTGGCGGGCAGGCTTGCCAGTCGAGCCAGCAGTCTAAAAAATAGAATATGCCAATCATTTGTTCCGTGCAGGTGCGGGGGTACTGGAGCGAGCTTCCAAAGCATTCATTTGACACCATGAAACTGCTTCCAATCAGTTGGGAACAAATTCTACAGTCCAAAGAGTGAACCCATGCCTTCCACTGACGTCACTTTTTCGTTGTTGCCAGTAGAGACTTTCAGTTTGAAAAACACGGTGAGGACCAAAATTGAAAATTCAATAACTTTGCGAAAAAATAATATTTTGACCTAATATTTGGGATTCTATTTTAGCGATGTTGTTTGGCGAGTTTAGCAAAATTTCAAGCAAATCGGGGACCATGAAGAAATGCTGGAGTACCTCTAAACCAATATTTCACCTGCTTCAGAACGTGCTACCAAAGGTCAAATACCGCTTCAATCACTGTTACTGTTTTCAAATATTAAACCAGATAATTGCCACTTCCACTCTGATTTCAAACGATATCAAACATGGCTGCTGTCGTTTGAGGCGAGTAGTTCCATACATCACGCACTCGTTGAGCTCGTCTATTTTTATGAGTGCGAGTCGTTCCGCGTTCACCAAGATTTTTAGAGGAAGATCTCGACCAATGTAGTTTGCAGCAAACATCTGCTGCAAGGACACGCCTTCATAACCCAACACCGCCCGGAAGACAAGGACGTAGTGCTCACATTTTTGCATCACCAGCGAAGGCCAACGGAGAGAGATTGGAAACGGGTTCTGCGTCAGCACTAGGCTTCGAGTCAAGTTTGAGCCGAACGTTTGAAGTACTCGTCGTGTCCAATCTGTGACCAACGACATCTCTATCAGCACTACGGCTTTGTTATCTAGGAGGTGTTTGTCGACCTCTCTCTCTCCCCGGCGCCGACAAACTTGCAGACACCGCCTGGTTTTCGTCAAAATGAGCGCTTTCGTTTTCGTCAAAGGAGCGTCGCAGGCGCGGACCCAGAGAGGAGGCGATGCAGCGGCGCGGTGGAATATGGGCGTGCTCAGTGTCTCACCGCTCTGCAGTTGCCAGATGTTCTTCGCTCTGAGTTTCCGTAGCAGTGGTGCGCGGGCTGTGTTGTGAATGTGTAGTTGAAACGATGGATGCGGTTCCCTTCACGAGTGATATGGACGCCATCCCTTCCACAAGTGGTATGGATGTGGTTCTTTCCATGAGTGATTTGGATGACCGTATCCAAGGGCATCGGCGTACTCTGACAGGCAGAGTACAGAAGAGGGGTGAAAAAAATACAGGAAGATCCATTCGGTGGATTCTTAGAGAATGCGTTCGCATGACCCTTAGGAAGCACCACACGCGTCCCCCTTGTGAGACGCTAACACTGACCCCGTAACGAGGCCAAAGAGAGACAGAAAAAAATAAGGAAGCAAAAGAGAAAGCCAAGAAAGAAAAGTTACGGGGTCATCATTAACGATTCCTAAAGGGGGGCGTGTGTTGCGTTTCCCAATGATCATGCTAACGCATTCTTTAAGAATCCGCCAATGGATCTTCCTGTAATCTTTCCCCCTTCTTTCTTTTGAGAGTATCCCTGACCGTGTCCCCCTTCTCTCTTTTTCCCCCGCGCCACCGGCCATGGTCTCGCACCCTCTCCTTTCTTTCCTTCTCCTGCGGTTTTGTTTCTGATCACAGAATCCGGGAGTAGCAGAGGTGGCCCGATCAAAGTCACGCGAGCCCTGTCTTGTTCCTGACCCATATATACCTCGGCACTCTCGACCGCCTCGTTAAACCTCGTCCACATTTGCGGAAAACTCTCTTGCCGGGGGCCGAATTCGCTCAGCAGAAAAGACCGCACCGTTCACATTTGTTGCTTCCCATCTGCGCGGCTCCAGTCTCTCGCGGATACCAGAAAAGACAGCGGCTTGCTCGCAGACGATATATGTAAGAAAAAGGCATAAACATAAAAGCTAAAATCTCTGCATATTGATCTTTTTTTTTGTCCTTTCGGTCAGTTATTTTTTTCCTTTTTTTTTCTTCTTTTTTGCGCAGATCGACAGACGCTGGCAGACTCTTGTATTGAACTGTGGCTCGTGCGCGATGGAACGCAGAACACAGGGAGGTTCGAACACCGAGCTCTGTTTGGAATGATTATATTCCGTTCATCTTAAGCTGAGACAAGATGCTCCGCCTTCAGCACGAGCTTTCTGCCCTTGATAACACAAGTGTGAACGCGCAGGCACGGACGACCAAATCACTGCGGAATGCCAGTGAGCTGGCCCTGAAGGTGGAGCTTCCAGTCTCAGCTTAAGGGCGGTAACGAGAGTATGTCGCTGTGGTCAGTCTTCCACGATTGGCCGAATGCTGACTATGACGTCAGCAAAGGCTTTCTTATTCACAGAAACAAGAGCGATGTATGAGCTTCAAATTCGAGTAGTGGCAGTGTTGGTTTCAGAGCTCAATGATTTAAGCTTCCACCATGCTCATTACAAACATCATCGAACTTGTTGTTCGCAAGATAATGACGTCACGAGAGGGAACCATAGGAGGGCGCCACCAAGATATCTCGCCGCTCATAGTACACTAGGTGGACGTAAATCTAGCTCCCTTTGTCTCCACTGCACTCGTCGAACGCGTTTGCAACCGCGCCCTTTCTGTTCTGGCCAGGGAGGGTGTGATTGCAGACATGTTGGGCGTGTTTAAGTGTCATGCCAGTGGGTTGAACTTCACCAGGGAGGACCCTTTTGGAGGTATACTACAGTTTTATACATTAAGCTAACTTTCTCGAACTGCCACGTGTGTTGGAGCTACTGTTCTGAGTCGAAGAAAAGTGTGCTTCCGTTCGACTCGAGTCATTCAGAAATAGTTAAAAGAAGATCATATCCAATAGTCTTTGGGGTCGCTCGTCCAGGTCATGTCCTCACCAAATTATGACGAGTTTTCATGTCAGGCTAACAAACTTTTGGAGGGCGGCTATCCTGGCAATCTCCTGGTAGGTGTGGCCAGAGTGCCTCTTGAGGAGGGTGAGAAATCCGGAGGTAGTTATGAGTAGGAAGTCTACGCAGAAACCGGTGGTGGTGCCCTATATCCATAAGGTGGCGCATAAGTTAAAGAAAGTAGCGCAACGCCACGATGTTCCTGTCGTTTTCTCGGCACCGGCCATGCTGGGACGTTCGTGTGGGAGGGTGGAGAGGGGGATCGGTTGTCAGGGCCGCATGTGATAAGCAGCATAAAAACAAGTTTTTCCCTTGCGTGGGGGGGGGGGGGGGTGCTCTACAGTATTCCCCTGAGTATTAAAAAAGGTTTACATCGGCCAGACCGGTCGCTGCATTAATGATAGATTACGTGAACACGCGTGTTCGATTAGGGCATCTCCGTCCAGGGAATATGGCTGTTCACTGCGACAGATGTGCTTGCTCACCGGTTTTGGAGGATACCACGGTCCTGGGAAGACACAGTCACCAAGGAACTAGGGAAATAACTGAGGTCTTTTACATTTCTAAGTTCAAAGACAACTGTGTCAGCGCGCCTTCGGTAGATCTTTATGATTGTGACATGGCATTTTTGAGGGGCTTTAACTTGGAAAGATCATGTGACGGTCATGTGTCGTGATGTAATTTTTGTTTGGTGTGACCACGCCGTTTGGCGTTTCTTTCAAAATAAACAGTCGACAGTCATCGCTCCGTCTGTGTGCATATTCTCTGTCTGTCCTGTGTCTTGTTCGCGCTGTTTTACCCTTAGACATGCTTCACCAATTAGCCCCAATTTCAACAGTATTGTGGGCCATGACCTCCACCTGAATTGCTTCTTGCGGCGTAAATATCGCGCATTTTTTTGTTCTTATTATGTGGAAATTTATTTTGTGGGAGACATATGCCATCTAGGCACCTTTCAATTTTTTTTTTATTTCAGTGTTTTAAGCGCTTGAAATTACCAGTTTTGAAAGCAATAATAGGGGTAGATTTTCCTGAACATTTTTACCGTAAGATTTACAGGTATTAATGTGGCAGTCAGCATTTGTGTTTCTTTTTTGTAGTTTTTTATAGCATATTGGGTACAGTTTAGTAATTTTTTGTAAAAGCACAGAATTAAGTTCTTACTATTATTTCCATAACTCAACCTTGTACAGCCAGCTGAGCCGAGCCTGCATTACCGTGATATCTAAGGTGAACATTCTGAAAAACGCCAAAAAGCTTCCAGGGAACAAAATGAACGTGTCGGTTTTATGCCAGAGGCTCTATCCTCATGGAGGACACGCTGGACAGGTAAGACTACAAAGCGCAATGGATCTGCGCTTTTTTATTCTTTAAAACAGAATGCGCTCTAGGGCTGGGATACCCGAAGACAGTGTGGCGGAACGCCACTGAAGCCGTTACAGAAACGCTCTTCAGAGGACAATCTGTACAAAAGAATGTTAAATTTAAAAAAGGAGCGAAATTCTAAACGCACACCAACGAGGATTGAGCCCCCAACCCTACTGAGTGTGGGCTCAACATTCTACCACTGCGCCAATTACTTTTTTATGCGTTTTTTTTTTTTTGTGATAGACGCATTGCTCGTTATAGATCTGTCTTTGCCCAGCGTGGTTTTTACAAATCGTTCGAACGCGAAAGCCGATCGCCAATCGCCGTGCGACGGCGTTTCGGCACTTGGCGCTCGCGTTCGGCTTTCGCGTTCGATATTCGCGGTCGGCGTTCCCGCTGGAACAGTTTATGGGAACAAATAATAAATCCAAGGCGTACCCCCCCCACACACACACACACACATAAACGGACAGAGATTAGAATAAAATACCTTGCTATAGCAAAAAAAAAAATATTATAATAATTTCAATGTCCACCGCAAGCCCCAAAAAATGCCGCAAGATACCATTCTGTGTATATCTACTTCATCCACAAAATCAAGATAAATCAGGCATGTTTTTTAGTGCAGGATGTCCGTACATAAAGCTGCAAGATGGAAAACGACCGCTTCTAATATTAAACTATTAAAATAAAACGTCAATAATATAAAAGAAAATTTAAAAATAAAAACAATGAGACGCGAGCTGCTGGAAGATTATAATGTTGTTAAAAAACCTGAGGCTGGGGTAAAATACCGGGTCAAGGGAAACCTTCCCATTTTTGAACATTTCCCCTTTTCTTGTCTCAATCGCAGGTTAGTTAAAGGGCCATTTACAACCCCACCATTGATTACCTTCTAATTCAATCAAACGCTTCAGAAGGGCGTAATATTAACAAACAAACGCATTTATCACAAAAAACAACAAATTTTGAACATGCAAAAACAAATCGTAAACGAACAAAAAAACTAAACAACTGAAAGTATAGAACACAGAGAAGACGAAACACAGACGAGTACATTCTTTCATGAAAAAATGTACTCGTCGTGTTTTCGTCCTCTCTATGTTTTATAATTTCTGTTTTCTAGTACATCTTACCAACACGCTCGTTAGGAATATAAAAAATAAAATAAACCTTTTTTTTTTCAGGTTCAATTGTACCATCCAGATTGTCGAGTATACTGCTTCGATCCTTATACCGGTCACTATTATTATGACGCCTTAATAGACGGAATGAAGTGTAATGAACATATGGTAAGCACGTATTGATGGTCTTTTTTCCTAATAAAAGAATCTTCTAATAAAATAACCCTAATGCAAAAACAGGAATGATATATATATATATATATATATATATATATATATACATATATATATATATATATATATATATATATATATATATATATATATTTATTTATTTTTTCATCCGCTTTGTTGCATTGCTAGCCTTTCACCTGATGCACTGGCTAACGTTTTATAGCACCCTCATGCTTCACACGTGCTCTAATATTTTTTCTAAAATTTACTGAGTTTACAGTGTTTAACTACTCTCAGCAAGTTTATAACTGTCTAGCGCTAATTAAAAAGTTGTTTAGCAATGTTTTGCTACTTATTTAAGTTAATTAGCGTTTTTTCATACAATCCCCGATTTACGCCGTTGGCTGGCATCTTGCTCCCAGAAGAAACAAATTTTTGCTTCCCAACCACATAATTTGCAGAGATTTTTAAAGTTATTCGAAGAAAATACCCGGTATGCCATAACATCTACTTGGCAGAACACTTTTTTTTTCAACTGGGCATATTTAGCATTTATAGTACAGCTTTAAATTAACACTGAATTTCAAGCAGCCCGACGAGATGACCGAAGTCGTCCAAAACTTGCAAATGTTTTGTTAAAGCATGTCGTATAATATTTTTCTTAATTTTTTACGTTCAAAGTTTACAGATGCACTGCTCTTTTCAGCCTATATGTTGGCATGCGCCTCCACGATGTACACAGAACAACATTCATAGGTCGTCTTTTAGTCAGTTCGTCCAACCAGAAGTGCGGTTGACGGTATGGTCCAGTAGACCATTTGCTGTATTACCCAAGCATCAAAGAGAATGCAGGGATTGGTGTTCCACGCGCCGCACACGCACGCCTTCCCTGTATAAAATATTCGAAGTAAATAACCAAAATAAAGCGTTGACGAACGCGCGTGCGAGATACGCCTTTTGTTTTAGGTATTTGCTTTAGAAAATTTTCTACTGCTGAGGCCAGCACGTGCGGCGCGTGGAACACCTATCCCTGCATTCTCCTTGATGCTTTGGTAATATAGCAAATGGTCAGTTGCAAAAGCACATCGGACACCTTTTCCCCATCGCGACAGCATGATTGCACTCTAAAGCGCGGTTCACATACTTTCAACCGAGTAGGACCGAGAGAGACAAGACCGGTTTGCAAGCCTCTCGCAGCGGCAAAGAACCAGATGGCGCTGCTGCGGAGCAGGTCCTGTGCCGTCGCAAGGTGCTTTAAAATCCGGTCTTGCCTTTCTCGGTCCCACTCAGTTTCCACGTGTGTAAACGTGCCCTACGGAGTCTGAACGCGTCAGATTTCAAGTATAGCACTCGGGAGAGCCGGTCGCTAGAACCTACGGAATGAGCTCGGCCGGTGCCGAGGCTGACATTCTGTTTAATGGCGCGTTTATACTTGCGGATTCGCAAGCGTAAATGGGCAGGCGGAAAGTGTATTTTGGATCCGGGTGGCAAAATCAACCCGTCGCGAGTCTGAAAATCTGGATCATTCCCGGGGCACATAGCCAGATTTTCCGCCAGCGACGGGTCGATTTGCCGCCGGTTCACTCACCTCGCCTGGCTGCGCTTGCGAATCCGCAAGTGCAAGCGCGCCATAAAACTAATGCCGTCTGCATAAGTTGTGTCACTGAGCATTTTTAAATGTCATGTTCAGTGTAAAGACATTGAGTGTGCAGGCGAACTGACGATAGTTAGTGATACAGTGTAACAGCCGAGATTGTTGACTGTGGTGAAGCAAAACAACGAAGAAACTTTTAAGCCGAAGGAAAAAGCCCAGTTGAAGAATGTCTCAAAAGCTGATCTCTGACAATTTGCTGGATCGCGCATCCCCGCTTGCTCGCTGAAGCACAAGTGTTTGGCTACCGTAAGTTCCGAATTAGCCGTCTCGGGCCTGCGTTAAAGGGGCAATAAAAGTGCGTTTTGAGATCCTTGTTTTATTGTCATAATTCAATCTAGAAACTCTAGGCATCCTAGAAAAATGAACCTACATTCAGCGCGGACAATTTGCATATTAAAAAAAGCGATCAAAGATCCTGACACCTAGCGTTGGTGCAGAACGACAGATGGCGCTATCGAACCTGGCTGAATATGGGTGACCTGGTCGAACGACGGACGGCACCTCTCGGCCACTCGTGAGCGATGCAGAACGACGCGGAGACAAACACTCGCGAGTTGCTGACAAGCGCCGTCCGTCGTTCGACCATATTCAGCCAGGTTCGATAGCGCCATCTGTCGTTGTGCACCAACGCTAGGTGTCAGGACTCAGGATCTTTGATCGATATTTTTAATACGCAAATCGGCCTCGCGCGTAATATTGTCACGAATGACGAGGTGACATACAGGAACCCAAAACAAAAATGGAACAGAAGATAATAACGGAGCGTCGCGAGCGTCAAAGTCGGCGCAAGAGCAGAGTCGAACGCTGGGGCGAGACTGACCGCAGTTCGCCACGCGGAGCCCCTTATGTACGCGCGTTGGCTTCTGGAATAATCAACCTAGAAGGTTCGGCGACTAGAACATTCGGAACTCGATCAGACGAGAATGTTCTCGAACTCACGGGAACGCAATGTTGAAAGAATAAATAAAAGAACATTCCACTGACTGGAATCGAAACTTGACTTTCCGCGCGACAGTCAAGCGCGGTAACCACTCAGCCACGCACGTGGTCGCTCGCCGACGCGAGTGGCAATATTGTTGTTTTAGGGTGCCTAGAGTTCCTATACTTCGTCTCACCTTAGTATGGACTATTGTTAGCCGCGCGTGCTAAAAGCGCGAGGCTGAAGTGGCTTTGAATGGAAGCCGCACGGCGGCTGCACGAGCGCTCGTGCAGCAAGAGTGCTCTAGTCAAGGCAGTCGGTAGGCTGGCCGCTCGCGCTAGCACAGCCTTCGCGGTTAGTCCATGCTAGGGTGAGACGAAGTATAGCGTTAATTATGACAATAAAACGAGCATCTGAAAGTCAGCCGGGTGAAGAGTGGCGGAGGCTGGGCGGCTGCGTGCTGAAAAACTCAGTTTTTGTTCGTTCACCGCCGTTCGGCTATTCTTTTTTTAACCCTGTGTGAACAGTTTCAGCTGTCTTAATAAAAACCAGTGGACATTTCTATGAAAGCGCAGCACTGCAGGAAAAAGGCACAACTCGTCGAGTGCAAGTCTCGTGGTCAGGCGGCGTGATCAAAGCACAAAAGCGGCGCCTATGTGCCTTTTTACGCTTAGATGGCGATCAAAAATCGACGCCGTATAAAATGTCAATATTTATCTTCTACCTTTCTGCGGTGATATCTCACACAAGATTGTGCCTCAAACGCAACTAACCGTGCTTAGTCGCAGTTTTGTGCCCGTTACCGAAATCCAAGTGGACGAAATAAGCGTTATTCCTTAGCTCGTCTAAAATTAACGCGTAACGTTCATTCCCTACTGCATCACTCCAAAATAACGGGAAATACCGTCACCATTTCTTCTGCAAACAAGCGGAGAAGTGTTACTCGTGCGTTACTGGAGACTTCAGTGTTATGTTCAGCTTTGATAAGCCTTGTGCCGCTTAACTTTGACGGCAAGCTAAACTTTTAGCAAAGTGATTTCATAGCGTAAAGAATATTTTTCTTGTCAGGTTTTTGTAGAATGTATCTTTTTCCTGTCTCGAAAAGGATTTCTAAATAATGCCACAAAGAAGGAAATTTCAGAGGC
The DNA here is from genome assembly GCA_037355805.1 of Ixodes ricinus. NCBI lineage: Eukaryota > Metazoa > Arthropoda > Arachnida > Ixodida > Ixodidae > Ixodes > Ixodes ricinus. The sequence continues at coordinate 65,156 of JAZHYW010069308.1, forward strand.
CTTTTTTGGTGCGCGAATTTCCAGGAAGCGAAAATTGTTGTGTTTTTAAGCTAAGACACAAGAATAATAATGAAGTAACGAGTAACACTGACGTACCAGAAATGAACAGTAATAAAATCTGCTTAACTCGTTGGACTATTGAGGACGTTAACGAGCATGTCGTTACTTGTAAAGCGCTACTCCCAACACCGCTTACTCATGGCAAACATGTTCTGAAACTAAGAGATCCCATGACAATCTGACAATGATCGCGATTGAGGAGGCTGTCTATTGATATACATTGCCTGAATGAATGTGGTGCGCTAAGTTCCGAAACCGGCTGTCATAAACGCTATCTTTTTTACCTATAGTCGGTGACAGGTCAAGAACGAAGTGGAAGTCCTCCTGCTCCCTTTCCACTTCAGCGGAGCAAACAGTAGAGATAGGTGGCCTCCTCCAGCGTTTGCTCCACTAAAGTGGAAAGAGGTGGAGGAGCTTCCACTTTGTTCTTGACCTGTCACCGAGCTAGAGTTGGCCTATATTGGGTCAGAACCTAAAGTGAGATGAGCTAGTGTAGTTTAATTATACGCGATATTGTGTTGTACGCGACGGCAAATATACCGAAACCTTCTTGGTCATAATAAATACCATGCATTCATTGACTTTCGTTCACAAGTATGCCACTCGAACACGCTCTTTATCTACAGATATGCCTCAATGGGAAGTGCGTTACTTGGCCTAAACAATCACCTGGCAACTCAAGGCCGAAACAAAGAGTTGTCGACCGCAAGTCAGAAACAAAAGCAAAATAAAGTCTAGAAATTGATAAAAACAGTGTCTGATCACTTCTATTTTTTTCCGAACTAAAAAAAGAAGCCTGGACTGGCAGGCGCGCCACCTGTTACCGTAACGTCCTAGTCCAACACCTCCTAGAACTAGGAAGGTCTCAGCGCTCTTTCCACATGGCCGAAAGAGAAGGCTATCGAGGCCGGGCTAAGGATCGCGGCAGAGGAGGCAACACGTGAGAGGAGGGGGGGTTTACCGTCAAAGCAACGAGTTATTTTTTATGCAAGCGTGTTCATTTTCTTAGATGCCAACTGTGCACTAGCATTTGTGTTAGGAAGCTGATTTTCTTAGGCTGGCAAATTATTGTGCATATAAAATCATTGATGTGAAGTGGAAGAACAGGGTAGGTGTAGAAGGAGGTCTCGGAGATAGGTTTTACTTTTAAACAATAAAATTGTGAATCGATGTAATTATCCCTGCAAGATGGATTATTTATGAAGAATACGTTGCCAAAAATTACACGATAAAGGATGTATTAAACGGCACTACACGTCCCAGTACCAACACAGTTGACGTAGTAAACCCATGTAATAACTGCATTCTTGCCTGAAACTAGCGCAGTGCATTTAAAAGCAAAACACTAGTGGTCCGATGTTCCTTGTGGGCCTAGAGTTGTTATTTGTGCAATGAATTGATACAAGGATATTAATTTATTCTGAAGGGAGTTTACCTCTTTTTGCAGTTATGAATTACCTGACAATCGTCATGATATATCTTCCAATTTAGGTTCCAATGATTTATTCTTCCAATAAAGTGTTCTGAGCTGACGCCACAAACATTAAACAGGATAAACTGCTGTGGTCCTTCGTCCCATGCCAGCTACAAAGTATCAAGATTTTTGATTAGCCAGTAATGTAGTCATGAAAACTGGCTTGTAGTTGTTGGTGGGGCCACATTTATTCCCATTGTTTGATTATATACAAGCTCACATCACATCAACTTATCTGTGTCTGGCAGCAATCAGTCCGACAAGGACTCTAAACATCTCTCCTGGTACAAAACAGTGAATCTCCAATGGCATCTGCTCTTAAGTAAGTCTTGGCAACATCGCAACCTCAGAAACCAAGTTTGTTGGCGAATGCAATGCAACGGACGTCTTTGGAAGGATACTACCCTCACTCTATACAAAGGCCAATATTACATATTTGCCTTCGTATAAGTGACGGACAATTTTCGAGTACTTTTTTATTTGTCTCCCCACGTGTCGCACGAAGCGCAGGTGTCCCTAATAAACATATTCCTGCCGGGACACGCGTGTGCAACATTTTATTTTACTTGCACGTCTTTTTAAACGGATAGATGCGACTTTTTAACGCGCCTCCTTTCCTTTTAAATGCTTTACATCCTAAACGAACTCAGGAAAATTTGCTGTTGCCCAGTCGCAGTAATATAATAAATTGCTTAATGAAGGAGCCACTAACCTGGTCACCTGGCACAGTACTCAACGTCGTATTTGTCCGCAAGAGGAATTACATGGCCAATACGGGGTCCGCATGAACAGGCTGTCAAAGTAATGTCGAGCCCCTCAACGTAAGCTGTCACGCGTAACCAAATGCTATCTACCGGGCTTTTGAGAATATTAAGCCGTTTTTGAATGGCGCCGATATGATGCCAACCGATGTGAGTCATTCGACGGAATCTCAGAAGAATTAGGCAAGCGACTGAAACTGTACAAGAGAACCGGTAAATCAAAATGAGGACGAGTTCTTACCCTGGTGTGTTGAGACGGAAGAAGATTCTCCTGCGGGATGGCTCTTGTCCACGCTTGCCGCAGGTCGGCTGTCTTCAGGGAACGTAAACACAGTGCACTTTCTCGGTCGTTCTGTAGTAGCCGCGATATCCCATAACGCAACATTTGTTCGGCATGCCGATCCGCCGAACAAACACTCGCGCGCGTACGTTTGAAAACAAGGCAGGGCCGACGACGGGCGGAGAAAAATTCGGCAGAGGCACTTAAGACTGCTTGCGTCGTGGGAATGCGAAAGCATTATAGTCTCCTTGGTGAGATGTTTTCGATTGGTGTTTCTTTGTGTCCCTACCGAAGCACAAAGAAGACGTAACCCACGACGTCATACTCAACGAAGCGTCCATTCTGTGCCTCGCGGAAACGTGAATGAATCCGAATGACAGCAGAGAGATTCCGGGGTACCACTTCGTATGCAGTGCACAGAGGCCAGGAAACGCTGCAGCAGGAGTTGCCATCTACGTCAAACCCGACGTCGAACTCGCAACCGTCCAACTCGCGGAGTGGCACAATCATGGCCAAATGTGCGCCGTGTCGCTGCCAATGGACTCATCATATTATGCGTCTACCTGGTGCCAAACACATTCAAATACGACGCAGCATCGTTCGTCATGCGCAATATACCTCAAGACATCAGATCGAAATCACTCGTATATGACGCACGCACCAGTCACACCTCTAGTCAGTGAGAACCGCTGGAGCTGCCGTCAGTGTCGATTCTTCCGGCAGCGCAAGCAATCGGTGAATTATGAGCTCCGTCGGAGCGGTGATCGCGGCCCAGCCGAGCTGCGGTGACAGGCATGACGCTTACTTCAGACTATCAGATTACACTGCCTCCCCTGCCAACTGGATCTGCGGTGCTGAACATCGTCTTTCTGAACGCTGACTTCCGCGGGCGTCCGTACCATGTCGAGGACCTCCGCGACGTCCTGGGCCACCTGGAACTGCTCCCCGGGGTTCTCGCCTTGGGGCGTTCCAGATGAATCACGTCTGGGCTGTGACTTTCAGGTCACCTGAGTGTAAGCGGAAGACTTTGCGGCGGACGACCTCGTCGTCAAGGGCCGACGATGCACAGTCGTCGACCCGGGCAACCGTGACATCCGCTTCAAGCTCCACTGGCTCCAACACAGGGGAGCACCTGTGTTTGTAGGTATTTGGTTAGTGGCGTCACCACCGGACCCCGAGGCCATGCAGGCACGCTCCGCCCACGTCTGGCTGTGCGTGGGCTTTCCCGCTGTCTGGGGAAAAGGGCATCCTGGTGGTTGAGTGCCGAGCCCGGGGTAGGTTTGGACCCCTCAGGGCGCCCCCCCCCCGGGTGAGGCACGTGCTCACTTTGGCCTTTGCTTCTCATAGACGGGTGTCCTGGTAAGCGCCCGGCCAGGATGATTCAGTCAGTCGCCTCTCTCTCCAACTATCCCCTCCTTCTCTCACTCCCACCTTCACTTATACTTCTCCTCTCTCTTTTCTCTCCATTTCTTCCCCTTTTCACCTCTCTTGGCGGCAAGGGCCAGCCTTGAAAGTGGAGAAAGACGCTAGTCTAGGACCCACCCCTGGGTATAGCACATCTGGGTAGGTGCCACTGGAGTAACGTGCACAGCAAAACCATTCTTGTGGTATGTGCCGTTACCCTGTCCCCTGTATGGAGCTCCATGCAATGGGCGGCACACCGCAGCAGATGTCGAATGTGTCCCATTTTTTCATGGGGTTCCAAAGCAAAACGTTTCTTGTGATCGATCTCTGAGAAGAGTTCGCACCGGCCACCACTGTCCCTTTAGAGGACAACTGCTATTACTCAAGCCTTCCCAAAAGTGCTTAGTCATCCACTGCGAACACGAACTACGGCTTGGGAAGCTCTCCCCGTTCCTTGTTGCAAAACCCCCGGAATCATACGTTGGAAAATCTCCACAGTGCTAAAAGGAAGCTCCACTCTGGAGACCTCCTTGTCGAAGTTGGAAACAGAGCAACAAAGTTTAGCCGTCCTTGGACTTGCTGGTACAGCTGGTCACAAAGTCACAGTAACGCCACACCGATCTCTCAACACCATCCGGGGCGTGATCTCCGAAGATGATTTGTTGGAAAGCACAAAGGGATGAGATCCGTGAAGGACTCGGCAATCATGGGGCCATCGCAGTGAAGCGTATTACCTTTCGGCGAGGTGATCAAGAGAAGCCTCTACAGCTACTTTGTGCTTACATTTAACTCCACGACCCTCCCCCACGCGGTCAAGGCGGGATTTCTCAGCTGCAAGGTTCCGACCGTTTACCTCCAATCGGCGACGTTGTTTTAGGGGCCGCCGAAGCGTGCCGGACATGGGGCAGCCACTTGTAGGGGACGGACAACCTGGGTGAAAATGCTCAAGCAATGATCACCTTACTGAGAACTGTGCAAGTGATTTCTCCAAAAGTGTCAGAACTGTTCAGGTGCTCACCCTGCATACTCCCGCCCATGCCCAAAGCTTAAAGAAGAAAAAGAAATTCTGACACTGAAAACTGGGGCTTCTGAAATCTGGACCTACTTTGAAGCCCGAAAGGCCTCTCGTTCCTACGGAGAGGCCGCTACGCCGCTGCGGTCGGCAAGGGGGCTGCACCGATAAACGGCTTCCGTGGGGACACAAGGTCTCGCCTTTAGCACATTTCTGCCCGACGCAAACCCGAGCCCCCAAAGTCCCACTCTGGAGTCCCTCAAGAGCAAAGGGATCCAACTCAGGACCGCACCCTCCAAAGGCGATCGGCCCTGCGCCGTCTGCCCCCACGTTCTCGTGAGAAAACTGTGATGACGGAGTCACAGTGCCTATGAGGGGCGCTCCTTCATCTTCCTCGCATCGCGAAGGCTGAGGCAACGGATGTTTCCAGCAATGTCCGCCGGAGCCTCCGCCTTCCCCGAAGGGTGGTAAAAATCTCGTGAAATGTTGCACCCCCCCCCCCCCCCCCCCCCCCCACAAAAGAAAAAGAAAAAAAAACTAGAAAGCGACAGGTCCAGTAGCTCGGCACATCGCGAGTGCATTGCTCATGGATGCTGTTTCAACCCTCCCAAAAATCGTTAGCCAACACTCCATACACCTCACAGCATCAATGTTGTTTGTCGCGTCACCTGCATTACCCTCCCCTGGCCTCTAAGGAATCAGCTGAGACAGAGGAAGTAACGGCGAGCTTCCCTCGCCAGTGACGTTGACCCGAAGTATCGACCCCCCTTGGAGGTCAGAGGGGCAGCCTCCAAAAGGATCAGCCAGTGGACTATTGGCGGCTCCCTCGCCTGGGGCCCTACTTTTATATTGGTTTTTCCTCGAAGGTTTGGTCGAAACTGCCCTCCTGCTTGACATCCACACCTATTCACGCCCTCTGTCGTTCTTCTTTAACTTATTTTTGTGATGTTTTCTTAGAACTGTTGCGTTTTCGAAGACCTTTATTCGAATGACGCTTTCCAGCACCGCTCGTGCCGAGTACAACTCAAGAAGTCCCGTGCGCACCAGGTTTTGGTCGGCCACCGCCCTCGCGCTCGCAGCGCCCTCTAAACACCACATCTTTCCCCCTTTTTAACAAACATACCCGACAACCAACTTCCGGCCATTACAGTAATTGTTTAGAAAAATCTGTCGCTTTTTTTTCTTCATTCTTCTATTAGTCTTTGAGGCTTGCGCCGCTCTCGCACGGGATACCGTCGCTCTCCGTCACTATTATCTGCATCTATGAGCGCCTCAGCATCTTGGGTTGTACCGCTGCTTCTTGGCCTTGGGACTTCGGGTGGTGCAGGCAAAGACTCCGGTGGAAGGTATCCGTCGCCTGCGCTGTCTTCCGGTGTGCTGTCTGTCGAAGCCGTGGCAGACACCTCTGCTGCCTCGTCGGGACGCTGCTCGGGAGGCCCGGAGTCTTGTGACGGTGCTCGAAGTAACTGGTCCTGATGTCTTCGCCACACCTGTCCCGGGGAGACTTGCACTTGGAAAGATACTGGACCAGTCTGGGCCGTGACTGTTCCTGGTTGCCACTTGTGGCCACTTCGGTAGTCTCTGGCATAGACTTGGTCTCCTGCCGTGAAGGCCCGCTCTTGCCCTGGGTGTTGCCGTTGTTGGCGGTAGTGTGCACCAGCCACACAGGCTGCGACTGATGGTTTCAGGAGGTCCAGTCTAGTGCGGAGACTTCGCTGTAGCATCAACAAGGCCGGAGACTCCCTTGTTGTCGGGTGCCGGGTGTTCCTGTACGAAAGAAGAAAACGTGACAACCTTGTACGGAGGGGTTGGCTCGAAGTTGTTTTCCGTAGGTAGTTTTTCATCGTCTGAATAAACCGCTCAGCCAGTCCATTTGTAGCGGGATGGTATGGCGCCGATGTGACCTGGGCGATACCGTTGTTCTTTAAGAAAGCTCGAAATTCCTCGGACACGAACTGGGGCCCGTTGTCAGAAACTATGGTTGTGGGCAAGCCAAAACGTGCGAAGCACTCTTGTGCACACTGGATGATGACCTTCGATGTCGTAGACTCCAAGACAAACACCTCTGGCCATTTGGAGTGCGCATCCACTAGGACCAGGAACATTTTTCCCATGAAAGGTCCCGCCAGATCCACATGCAGTCTCTCCCATGGGCGTGTCGGCCATGCCCAAGGGTGTAGGGGAGCAGTGGATGGGTTGTTTCGGTGCAGCTGACAAATGGTACACCCTCCAATTTCCCTTTCAATGTCTTTATCAATTGATGCCCACCAAACATAACTCCTAGCTATTTCCTTAGTGCGCACAATGCCATAATGGTCCCCATGAAGTTCTTCTAGGACCCTTTTCTGCAGAGTCTTCGGAATTACCACCCGTAAACCCCACATGAGGCATCCTTGGTGGAGTGAAAGCTCCGTGCGGCGTACGTGAAAGGGCACATACTCTGGATCTATTGGCTTGCGTTCTGGGCCCCAACCATGCTTTACTCTTTCCACGATCTGACTTAGGAGAGGGTCTCTGGACGTCGCCCGTGCAATGTCTTTGCATTTAAGAGGTACATTGTCGAAGTACTCACAGTAGAAGGCGTACGTTTCGTCGACAGCATCGGTGTTGGGGTCGTCCGTTGCTTTTGGCAGTCTTGACAAGCAGTCTGCGTTGGCATTTTCCTCCGAAGACCGGTGAACGATGGTGTAGCGATGTGCGGCTAGCTGACAGGCCCATCTCTGAAGCCGCGCTGCTGTCATCGTAGGGATCCCGGTGGTTGGGCCTAGGATTTTCTGTAAGGGAGCGTGGTCAGTGATCAACGTGAAGTGATAGCCATACAAATAGTAGTGGAATCTTCTTATTCCAAATATGATAGCTAGGCCTTCTTTTTCTAACTGAGAATAATTCTTCTCGTGCTCAGTCAGGGTCCTGGAAGCAAAAGCTACTGGCCGCTCTGTTCCATCTTCAAACACATGAGACAGGACTGCCCCTACTCCATACGCCGATGCATCGCATGCCAGTATAATGGGTCGACGCGGGTCAAAATACGTCAGGACTGGTGCCGACGTCACAAGCTTCTTAAGCGAGTCAAAGGACTCCTGACAGTCTGCGCTCCATTCCCATGCTGCATTCTTCTGCAGTAGACGATTCAGGGGATACAGGGTAGTTGCCAAGTTTGGTAGAAATTTGCCATAGTAGTTAGCAAGCCCAAGGAATGAACGCAACTCTGCCTTGTTCCTTGGAGTGGGCGCATCTCGAAGTGCTGCTACTTTATCCTCCATGGTTCGTAGACCATCCTGACTGATCACATGGCCGAGGTATGTAACTTCCGTTTGGAAGAATTTGCACTTGTCTTTCTGAAGACGCATTCCTTTTTCTTGTAATCGTGTTAAGACCGCTTTTAAGTTTTCAAGATGCTCACCCTTCGTTCTGCCCGTCACCAGGATGTCGTCCAGGTAGCAGGTGGTCTGCGGCAACCCTTGGAGCACTTGATCCATAGTTCTTTGGAAGATGGAAGGTGCAGATGCTATGCCAAAGGGAAGACGGTTCACCTGGAACAGCCCCAACTGGGTGTTGATGGTGAGGTACCTCCGCGCTGCCGGATTCATCTCCATCTGTAGGTAGGCTTTTGAGAGGTCGAGCTTTGAGAAAAACTTTCCTCCTGCCAACGTTGCAAACATTTCTTCTATCCTGGGGAGTGGATAGTTGTCGACCTCCAAGCACGGGTTGATTGTTGACTTGTAGTCGCCGCAGATTCTTATGTCTCCGTTCTTTTTGACAACCGGAACGATGGGCGATGCAAACTCGCTGCTGTCCACCGGGGTCAGGATCCCTGCCTCCTTCAGCGCCATCAGTTCTTTAGAGACTGCTGCCTTGAGGGCGTGGGGCACTGGCCTTGGCTTGAGGAACTTTGGAGTGGACCCATTTTTCAGCTTGAGGTGAGCTTCAAACCCCTGAAGACGGCCCAGATCGTCTGAGAACACCTGAGCGAAGTCTTTTAAAAGCTTGTCGACTTGTTCCTTGCTCCCCTTCTCCAAGCACTGGACAGCCTTGATGCTAGTCCAATCGAGCCTCAGCACTTCTAGCCAGTCACGTCCCAAAAGCGGGGGACCCTTGAAGTCCACAATCTGCAGCGGCAACTTGTGAACTTGGTCTTGGTACTCCACTTGTACCTGTGCCTCCCCTACTGGCTTCACCTTGTTACCCGTAAATGCTCGAAGAACAACTCCACTTCTTCCCTTGGCCAGATTAGGAAACTTTTCCTTGTACAGTTCCAGCGGGAGTACAGACACCGCCGCCCCGGTGTCTACTTCCATCGTCAGGGGAACCGTGTTCACTTTCACTGTTACTTGCAGAGGCCTCGGACGTGTCCCCCGAAGCTCGAACATCTCGACCTCGTCTTCCGTGTCGACGTTTAGGGCCTTGACTTTTTCCCCTTGATTTCTCCGGCCTCGTGTAGGTGCTCCGCGGTGCTGAGAGGCTGCTGGCCCGGACGGCTGGCTCTTGCACACTCGTTCAAGGTGTCCGCGTTTTCCGCACCTGCGACAGTCTAAGCCTTTCCACCTGCAGTTAGTTGCTGTGTGATTCGTAAGTCCGCAGTGCTTGCATTCGGGCTTGTCCCGCTCCACCTTGAGCACCTCGGCGTCCGCGCTCCGGCCATGTAAAACCTGTGCGTTCGCTGAGGCGGCTTCCATTGCCACTGCGATTTCTAGCGCCTTCTTAAACGTCAGGCCAGCTTCCGACAACAGCCGCTTCTGAATGGAGTCACTGATGATACCGCATACCATGCGGTCGCGTAAGGCTTCGTTCAAGGTGCCGCCAAATTCACATGTCTGCGCCAACTTTTTCAGTTCGGCTACGAACTCGAGGATACTTTCATTCTCATTTTGGTTTCTTTTGTGAAAACGGAAGCGTTCCGCGATGACGAGAGGCTTCGGCGACAGGTGCTCTCGCAATACGGCTACCAGCTCGATGTACGACTTGCTAGCTGGGATGTCCGGAGCCACCAAACTCTTTAACAGTGCGTACGTCTTCGCGCCAATGAGGCTTAGGAACGCTGCCACTTGCCTTTCTGGTTTGACGTCGTTTGCGACGAAAAACTGGTCGAGTCGCTCGATGTAGGTTGGCCAGTCCGTGCCCGCTTCGTCGAACGGTTCAATTCGCCCGAGGGTCGCCATGGCGTCGCGTCGTCACCGGCGAGTAACGCAGCGGGCGATTCTTCGACGAGGCTCGCGTGGCTGAACGCTCGTCGCCAGTTGTTGCGTTTTCGAAGACCTTTATTCGAATGACGCTTTCCAGCACCGCTCGTGCCGAGTACAACTCAAGAAGTCCCGTGCGCACCAGGTTTTGGTCGGCCACCGC